>JAECUM010008113.1:0-146094 GCA_016617855.1 Megalonaias nervosa | reverse complement strand
TTCTATAGTTCCAATTCCATTTGGCTCCACATCATTAGATTTGCCGGTGACCAGGCTTTCATATCGCGGTACACATACTTAGCACAGTTCATCAACATCCCACAATTATATTACTACTTCGATCAGATAGTACAACTATTACCTTGCAATAGGTTATTCCAGTCCTACGCGTATAATTCTGTGGAAAACTGTGTGGTCACAGATTACGTGAAGGTGGAATATATGATGTCTCGAAACGTATTTTAGAATGCAATGCGAACACCAATATGCTGGAGTATACTATAACCCTGAATAATAAGCCCTCAATGCGTGCACACCATGAGTATACTGTTACGAGTCTATGCTCTTAAAATAAGTAACAGAAAAGAGCGAAGACAACAAGCTTTGTAAAATTTAACAAATAATTTATTTCCCTAGAATACAAAGTGAAAAATGAGAAAAAAGAACTTACGGTATTGCGAATTAAATCCAAAAATAATCCAAGAATTAAAGACACAAGTCCTAGTAATAAAAAGTCCTGAATAAAACTTAGTTCAAGTCCCGAAGAGATTTAAAATTGAAAGCGATGGCATGTCTGTTATGGCCTGCATCGTACTGATGTGTCAACAGTCTCTTGTTGAATCACATTAATATTATTCCAGGTTTGAATTCCATATAAATTCCAATGAATGTCATTATCCAAGAATTTTTTCAGAGCACTTTTGTATTTCCAGAAAAAATAATCACTTGAAATCAATAATTTGAAGAAAGTAAAATTCAGCCCAAAAAAGACACAATATACAATACAAATTAAAGTGCCAGATGTTAAAGCACAACTGGTAAAAGTCTGACAGTCACAAGATAATATAGTTCTCTGTTTGACCTCAGGTCACAAATTAGCATTTTTTAAAAACAACCTAATGGAAAATAACTTTCTAGCATGATTTAATGAGCCTTGTTTATTTAAAACATAATACCCTATAAAATTCACTTTGGAATCCCCCAAACCCTGACCCAAATCAAAATGTTTACCTGATTAATAATTTACCTATAGAGGATGATGAAGCTGTTATTAGTTGTTTACATCAATGAAATAAAAAAAAAATTTTAAAAAGTCAATCAGGTCAAACAGAACTGAATTCAATTTTGGACAAGGTCAAGTCCAGTAAACAATGTTACATTACAATAACATGTAATGGAATTTAAAAAATTAAAACTAACAGACAAACAATTAAATTAAATATACATAACAATACGTGACCCTGGCTTTTTCGCGGTGATCTTTTCGCTTCAGAGTTAGGCGCTTCGGACCAGCTCCCTCTACGTAAACTCAGCCGCGAGGCTGACAGAACTCTTCTCACTGACAGATTAAAGCCTTGTGATCTTCGAGAGAGATACATTCTGCCTCTATACAGTGATCGACTAGAGAAACAAACTATCACTAAACCTACAAACAGAAGGCACGTTGGTTGTGACTCTTCGCGAGCGTGTTGTCGGGTGAGTTGATGGTTGTGCCATTTTCAGATCTAATAATAGTAAGTAAATTAACATCGTCGCTGTCTTACCAGTACACCGTGGAGTTTAGTTAGAGATGTGTGTCTGCAGAGGAGCTACCACCAGCTCCTCCAGAACAAATAAACTTCCTCACTGCACTACTCATTGAGAAACTAATGTGTGCCGCAATACCCAAAGATCGATGATCACCAATAGTTTCATATATTGGTTGAACAACAAAATTACTTCCCCGCTATAAATGTGGCCGACGACGTCGACGGCACTATAACTTTTAGAAGGGATGGGGTTAAGGAGGGGGTAGCTTGGATCGGCCTGTTGTCAACAATTATCGTCACCCCCATCGCAGTTATCCGCGAAAACATCGCTGAACTGCAGCCTGCTGTGGATAGCAGGGGCTTTCGTTAGTCGGTGGCTGAACACGAAGACCCCAAAACAAAGGCTGAGATTCGCGTGTGGACTGAGGCTAAGTTCAAAATACGACCCAGCACCACGTGACCAAGGCGCTGCATGACACACTGTCTCTGAGGAAGAATTCAAGTTTATCCTAAACAAGAAATGGAAAGGATGTGGCTGTCAACAACGATATAACGTCTGCCGCGCCTGATGCCTATTGCTCATTCAGAACAACCCCCGGCCATACGATGCGTTCTCAGGAAAAGCTGATAAAAATGAGATGCCCTACTTAGTTATTTATGCAGATTTGAATGAACGCAAGCCGAGCGCTATTGTCCTTATTCGATATAGCCTGCATGTCTGCAACAGGAAGTGCAACTGATAACATTCTTCTGCCGCAGTGCTGTTGATACCTAGACTCAACACGAACCAAGCTGGCATAGTCAAGCCCACCAAAAATACGAAGGCGTCGCTGAAAATCAGCCGTTGCACATTTCGCCAATGGGAATACCACGGTGCCTCTAATTAGTATCCCAGATTGCTCCGGACTCGAAACGACGGGAACGGACGCACGTGAAACTCGACAGCTACACACCTTAGCAAAAGTCAACCGGGTTTATTATGTGTTGTGTGTTTGTGTGTTTGTGATTTGGATTTTTAACGTAGCTTTAACCATTTTTCAGTCATATCGCTACGATGTCTGCATTGTGGCAGTTTACAGTGATGTCTAGCACTGGGGCATCATGCCGCAGACATGTAGCATGATGTCCCACTCAGTCACAGTATCCTGACACCAGGCCAACCAATCCTAACACTAACCTCTTAAAGCTGAGCGCCAAGCGAGGCAGCTGTTAGTACCATTTTTATAAGTCTTTGGTATGACTCGGCCGGGGTTTGAACCCTCGACCTCCCGCATCCGAGGCGGACGCTCTAACCACTAGCGTTAATTTTCCAATTCGCTGCTGAATAATGGCGATGTCTCGGGCGATCTGGCGCTCAACGTCGCTGATGTGCTTGACTGTGGTAAAATTTCTGGTTTTTAAAAAATGTCTAGAGCTCGTCTTCTTCGACATAAAGGTGCTCATGGGCTTTCGCTAACCATGCCTCCAATTCGAGGGTTAATGCTGGGCTGCTATACACCTTGTAATTTCTGCTGATGATATCCGCTGGGTGTCATAGAATGTAACAATACTTGTTATGCCCTGCTATCCTCTCTTGCGTTTTTAAAATATTTGCGTTTAATTCTTGTCTTCTGCAAACATACTTTTTTCAAGAAAATATAATAAATAGTTTAGGTTCTTTGTCTTGAGAAAAATAAATTCCAAACTGTTGAACATAAAAACTGTTATGCATAATATTATCAAGGATAACTCATAATTATTTTACTTCGGCGTAAGTTCTTTAAATTAAATATCTAGCTAACTAGAACTAGTTAGATAGTTACCTATCTATCTATAGTTAGCTATCTATCTAGATAGTGTATGACGAACTAGTTAGTTAAATTAATAAAGACCAGTTTTGAAGTATCTAAATTAGAAAAATCCATAATTATATTATCTCTAAGCTGTATTAATGAATCTCTTTAAGTATACTGGATGTTTTGCGGGCTTTAGCAAAATAATTAGTACCAAAATTTTGTTTGTTGAGCGAACCACACAAACAAAGAATACCAGTTTTTGGAAGTTTCTAACAAATTAATCTCTCTTATTAAAGATAAACCGTATTGTTTTAAATATATATGTACCTACGAAATAATAATTTTAATTTATTTTTAACCATTAAAAAGAAATCGAACATTTATATTTGCTTCTCATAAAAATAAAGAATGTAAAGTCATACATGTAAAGTGAGTGTTCATGCCTTGACAGTTACTCAGGTCTAGTACTGAGATTTTAGTGGCCAAGAGCATCCCGGGTAAAATATCGCTGATAGCCACCACACTCTCTAAAGAATCACACTAAGTTGCCAAAAGCGGTTTGAGGCTCGTATTAGCCAACAATGGAACTTTTTTAGTACGGTTTTCTAACGTACTATAACGCCTTTTTTGGTGATAGGGGATCAGGTCGAGTATTCATGTTAGTCACCAAAGCTTCTTTCGGTGGGAGTTGAAGTCGAATTGTCTCTGACGAAGATGCCCCTAACTGAGAGCTAACCGGAGGTATAGTATTAGCAGCATATTTAGTGGGTCGGGGTCTCTCTTTTACATCACGGGAGGGACTTAGGGAGGAATGATGTTCATATTAATAAGCATATTGTAAGCCCATAGCAGTAGGGCAGTGGTTTAATATGGCCTTACCCACGTCCTCGACATCGTCATCCAAGGTCATAAAGAATAGAAACAATTTTCCTATTAAACTAATAAAAGTTGTGTCCAAACTCTCGAGGAAGGCTGCTGATAAAGCCCTGGGAGGAAAACCGCGAGAAAAGACGACTTCCTACGGGCATTAACACGTGTTGCCACTCCATTTACGACCCTCCTGAATTAGGAGCTGGCCCGCATTACCGGCTTTAAAGTTAGCACGGCTATGACCTCGAAGTTAGAAAAGGTTACGGCCCCAGACTTTGAAAGCGTTTATTCCATGGAGGCACAGCAGCAGATGATGGAAGAAACGATAGACTCCATTACTAATCACCCCATTTCCTTCACGAATCCGAATGAGATCGTAGATATGGTAGAAAGGATTACACCCCACCTCATCGAATATCTCAAAAGGTACACGAGAAAAGGGTTCGACTGGAAGTTTCTTCGCGTAGACAGCCTTCGCATTCACATCTCCCAGTATCAATCATTTCTTGGAAAAAACTAAATACCGAACACCAAAACTATACCCCTCCCAAGAACTGTTGATAATATCAAAAATTAGGATAACCGATGTTTCGAGTGGGCTGTACTTTCAGTCCTTTACCCAGCCGAGGTACATTACACGTATATCGCACTAGCTTGCATAAGCTGTACTTAAATATATTTAACTTTAAGAGCATCGAGTTCCAGAGGAGACCACCGTCCTTAATAAATTTGAACGCCAGAATCCCGCTTGTTCAGTTAGCGGCTTCAGATGGAAAGGGGGAACCTTGTACTATATACGTATTTCTACCAGAAAACGCCGGCACAAGATTGGCCTCCTTCTGATCGCTGAAGAAAATAAAAACTCCGCGTGTAGTCCTTCCTGAAGCTGGCGAAAATGTTTTACGGTTTCAGAACCACTATCAATCAAAACCTGTATCTTTCTTTATCTATGCTGGCTTTAAAGCGCTTAACATTCCAGTGAAAGAGTGTGGCAATGGATTGTCGCCCAACAGAGTCCATACGGATACAGATGTCAGGCAGTAAATAGGATGGTACCTACTAAGAGACAGTACTTTACAGAGGACCCAGTGCTCAGGCATATCTTATTCAGGTTGTTCAGCGCGAGGAAAAATCCATTCATCCAACCCTGAGGAAAACGATGCCACATCACTAAACAATTATCAAAAAAATTTCATGTCTGTGAAAAGGATGTAAAGGACTCACTAGCGCATAAAGTTCGCTGCCACTGTTTCTTTACACGTGGGGGGGGGGGGCTTACCTGAAATGCGACCAAAATGTAATCAACAAACTAAGAAATGTACACATCTCGTCATCTTTCACAGCCCGAGGAACTATGACCGTCACTTCTTGATGGACACCCTGGGTACCAAATCCAAAGCAACAATTAATGTCATCCCTACTAACGATGAAAAATATGTGATTTTTTTTTTTTTTTTTTTTGTCTTGGCCGTCTCCAGTTCATTGACAGCTTTCAGTTTCCATCATGCATCATGGCAAGGGTAACAAATAACTTTTCCAAGGCCGACGTTACAATTATAAATCAATATACGGATCATGACGTAAATCTTAAAACAACTAAGGGCGTTTATCCAAATGAATATATGGATAGCTGGGCCAGGTTCAACGAAACATAGCTTCTCCCCATTGAGACCTTGAATATTACGATTGGTAGAATCTTCATTTTACCAGAGGAATAGCTTTACACTCAAACAGTATGGGATACCTGTGGCTGTGCAAATATGGGCAACTATCACGACCTCTTTCTTAAAACGGACGTTAGTCTTTTGGTTAACATCTTTGAGAAACTTCGTATTACATCCATGAAAAATTATTGTCTTTACCATGTCTATAACTATTTTAACTCCGGTTTTGGATGGGACGCTGTGCTTAAAATGACTGGCGTAGAGAGTGAATTGCTGACGGACACTGATATGTACTTATTCTACGAGCGGGCCATGCGCTGAGGCGTATGCATGGTAAACAAGTGATACGCAAGGGCCAAAATCTCATGTCTTCTGTGTTTTCCCCTCCAAGCACACCACCTATATTATTAACCTTGACTTCAATAACCTTTAAAGATCATCGATGATGCAGAATCAGCCAACACGTGGTCCCTCGGCATAAATCCAGAAACAAATAAGGATAGTCTGTATACATACAATCCAGACGGAACTTAAAGTATGATATAAGCCATCATATGAACTGGTGTGGAATAGAGAAATTCTAGCTGAAGGTCAGAATGTATCGGCAAAAACGGAACTTTGTCGACTTCCTGCGCAAACAGTCTGATCTCGATAGTGTAGTTTTCCTATCCACATCAACGCATATGACTTATTATTTATTCATATCTAATTTCTCACTATGAATAATTATTGGGGGAATAAAGACTGGATATCATCAATATGGATATAGATTTAGAAAGAGCGTGAAATATTTAGTTTACAAGCAAAAAAAAAAAAAACAAAAAAACAAAAAAACAAAAAAAAAATAACAAAGAACATGGTTTACAGAATATAAAAAATGTGAGATTTTAATTCTAAACTGCAAGAAACTTTGCAGACGTTCGTGAGATCATAATGATGTCATCTATAGTGTCACCGAGTGCAGTCGTGTGAGATATGCTTACAGCTTTTAGCCGTGGGCAAAGTATTCAGCACATGTAAAGGAATTAGAGATCAAGTACATGCTGCCATTCAAGGGCTGTTGTATAGTAAGAAATCTTGGCACATTAATGTAGCGTACCACTCCCATATCACTATTTAAAATGAATACAAATTGCCCCAGAAGACAGGGTTTACACTGGCTGTATTTTATTCAAATAAATCATTCGTTCAAACTTGTATTAGTGTGTTCGCGATCTCTATTAACGCACATGGACGATTTTGGGTAAAAAATGTATTTTTAAAAAATATTTTTTGACCCATTGCAATTTTAATAATACCTACCTGTATTGTGAGATGGTCTCGAGTCCGATACGATCATAAATTTGCCACTTCGCATATTGTGTTCGATCCAGGAGGATCTATTTATCTCTCAATACCCTTCCTTTTAGGCATTTTTCAGCGATTAAAAATTGACTATAACACAATGTGAATCACATTATAATAACCGGTTTATAGATTTGTCGTTTCATTGTTTTAAAGCTGTATGCACAGTTATGTAGTAGTTCAAATAGAAGGCAGCATTAATACGAAAAACTGAGCTTTTACGGGTGGGTGGGGGTAAAACTCCTATTTGTATCTACATTTACAAGTTCGCGGGTGAGATGCCGTGTTTAGCATTGTCGTGATAAGTTGTGACCTGTCCGAATCGCGGTACTCTTACGCTGTTTTGATATATATCCATATTATTTATTTGTATAAGGATGAGTGTATATATCATTTATATCATGTAAAAGCATGCGTAAAGGGCTTAATGTTTAGAATATGGCTGAATTAAGTGCCTGTTACGCGTGAGTCGGTGTGTAGGAGTGCAAAATTTGCAACAGGAACTTATAAACTATAGCCACCGTCAAAAATCGAATCGGGAACCTCTAGCATCTCCGTGATGCAAACATGCCACAAGTTGTGGATCAGTTAGTCGGGTTATTAAGTGACTTTAATACATGTACCTTTGACCACCAAAATACTTCCCACAAAATTACGTGGACAGGGTATCCTTGACATGGATACACCTAAGAAAAAAACGGAGTCACATGTTCAACCGAGATTAGATCGATTATGTTGGAATTGATGTGGCGTTAAACAGTGTCTAAATCGGTAATTATCGTCGTTTCCTACGATAGAAGAATGACACTTTTTTGTGTTTGTTCTTAGGCATATGACTAACGAACTTGTTCTGACAAAAGACTGAACGCAGAGATATACAAGTACACGTGCTTCTTCAACCGATACGGCAAGCGGGTGTGCAGTTCACATTACGTAGCCTCATAGGAGGTACTAACCAATACCTTAGGTTTTAAATTTAGTCTTTTGTTAAACAAACAAAGAAAACAATATGAGATAGTTATTTGTAAAATCCAGTCCTACCTACTGCGGGTATATTCATTATTTTTCACAACATACTTGGTAAGCCTAAATTGAGTAATGAACAATGCCAAATTGTACTGATTATGCTATAAAGTTCAGTTTACATGAATGTGTTCGATTCTACAGTGAAACTATCATCACATGTAAAAGTAAACATTTAATTTTTGAAAACACAAACTTCATTATTCAACTGTTTGGCGATATGGTGGCAATATTGAAAGGCTCATTCTATATCTGTTCGACTTTTTTTCAATCATGTTTATGACCTAACATACCATTTCAAAAATACTAACTTTTGTTTAATATTACATCTTATCCTTTTTATTCACTGTATTCACACAAACCTAGGTCCTTCGAAAACTATTTTGAATACGAAATCATTGCATGTGACTAAATTATTAAATATGTATCATTTAGAAATTCGTAGCACAAGATTAAATATGTCTATTATGCAGTGTCATTCTGAAAATCTAAAACAAAATATTTTCCATTGTCGTGGAAAAAGTCTCCCCCCCCCCCCCGCAAAACTTAATCCTGGGGCACATTCCCAATAAACAAAGTTATTGAGAGAGAGAGAGAGAGAGAGAGAGAGAGAGAGAGAGAGAGAGAGAGATGGTGGTGGTGGGTGGTTTACAATTTTAAAATCTCTCAATCTAACAATCAGACGGTTGGCTGTATCCAATTTTTCCATTACATACATGAGTTGCACTCTTTGGTTAATTAATTCTTTAGTTAATTCTGCAACATTAACTTACAAAACAGTGAACAAGTAACAACAACTAAACGTCTGAAACGTCAAATAAAACATGTATGCAATGTTATTTTTATTCGCTTTATGTTGATTTAGCCGAGCAAAAGATGAGATTAAAGCAGGCGTCATTAATGTCTTCCTCGTCGGTTAATCCAACACTGATCAGGTGGTACCATTTCTCACATAACTTGTAAAATTCCAATTTACATCTGTATGATCAAAAAGTGATTCTGCATCTTTACAGCTTTCACATATATCTTTCTTCTTATTCCTGCTTGATGTTTCCCTTCATTTTTATGTTTATTTTCTTTCTTTCATCCCTTTGTCTTTTCCGGCATTTAATCTCTTTTCTTCTTTTTTCTCCTGCTTCAGTTTTGTTAACCAGTTGCTGACAAAAGTTATCACTTGTTATCACTCTTGCCTCAGTGATGCATCTTCTTTCTGCTGTTTGAGGCTTGCATGTACTAGTGGCAGGGCCGGATCAGGTCAAATGTGTGTGTTGGAAAGGGGGGGGGGTTCCAAAATTTCAAAAGGGCCCTGATTTTCCTTTAAAGGGCACCAATGCGAAAGTCTGTATGTGTCTATTTACTCAAAATGAGCATAATACTCAATAAACATGCGCAAGAATAAAACGATGGTCAAATTTCAAGTGGCAAGTGACTGTGCGTGTGTGTGTGTGTGTGTGTACGTCTTTTTTTCTTTTCTTTCTATTTTTTGGCGTGAGGGGGACGGAT
Organism: Megalonaias nervosa; assembly: GCA_016617855.1. NCBI lineage: Eukaryota > Metazoa > Mollusca > Bivalvia > Unionida > Unionidae > Megalonaias > Megalonaias nervosa. The sequence continues at coordinate 136,386 of JAECUM010008113.1, read as the reverse complement.
TCTTCAGTAACCCCCCCCCCCAACCTCCTGATCTGGCGTGGGCGAAAACAAAGCTTCGGGATTAAAACCTCCTTCACTAGAGGATCCCCCCCCCCTTCTACAGATGTTGATGTCTTCTGATCTAGAGATCTTGCTGAGACAGTCTCAGCAGATGTTAATCAGAGTTGGTTAGAGGTGGCTTTGGAGATGAATTGTGACGGCATAACTTGACTTTTGACGATCCCATCTATATTCACAGGATAGACACCTGACTTTTTGAAACAATCTTTTATATTTGACAGAGAGAATTGTTGACCATCTGCATCAGACAGAATTTGCGTTGCTGATAGTATGTTGTTGACTGATGAATCCAAGGCTCCAAGCGAAGGCATTGACTTTCATCTTTAGAGGCCCCATGACTCCAGTGTCTAAAGGCTGCAGAATGTGGGCAGTATGTGGATGAAATCCAGAAAGTTCTACCTAGATTTCTCTGGCGATCTTTAGCACTTGATATGGCTGTCGTGGACATTCGTCACCAGCAACACCGAGCGCCCTTTCCCAAAATTATTAATGAAGAGGTCTTTAAACAAAACGTCAGAAAAAGATCGCTGTCCATGAATCTAGATTCTGATGTTCCAACGAGCGAGTTACCTGGAACATCATCTTTATATGCAATATGAGTGAAATATTTTTCAAACAATAGAAAGGCATGAAGGACTCAACCATCTGCAGCCATATAAATGCGTACAGTGATGTGTCCTGATGATATTAGAGCTTGTTGATGCGAGTGATGGCCCTTCACACCAATGATCTTTTGGCTCTGTTTCTGAATATTGGCTCAAGAACCATGTGAACCATTTATTGGATGGACCATTCTTTACGTAGAACATTTAAGTCTTTCTTGTCCCTCAAGGATGCAAGAACTCGAGGCTAAACAGCCACAATATCTCACTCCGCAATGGGTATGGTGTTCCTAACTATTAATTCCTTGGTAAATATTGTGGTGATGCTGCCTTCTTCGCATGCGTCAGCAATTTAAGAAAGGGCCAATAACTGATGGATACAGAGGTGTTCTGTTCTGACAGGAATTAGTACTAAAAATATGAGTGTTCTGAAGGACGTAATGCTATGGGTCAAAAGAAGAGGGATTTTACTTGCCATCCATGTACAAAGGTCAGTCAAAATAAATTTATTAGTTACTAGCGAGCAGCGGATAGTCTGAAATTACTTGGACGGAAAAGTGCATTCCAAACAGTGCCTCGCACAGTTGGTCTCAACTACCAGTAATGCCAGAAAAAAAGCAGCCATCTACTTGTTGGTTTAGAGTCCAATACACCGATAACGTCGCATAGAAGAGCGCCACCGTACACAGTCTGATTATCTGGGCCTTATTTATGACTGGATTTCCGAAGGAAAGGAAAAGCATAAGAGGTGGAATCCCTTATGTGAGTAGTAGACTATAATGAGGTTTCTTTGCCAAACCCCTATCTTGTATTAGGACGAAAGCCTGATTACCCCCTCCCAGCCCCCCCCCCCGTTAGTCTAAACAAATACGAAAGCAACTTTGTTAAGGCAACAAAATCTATTTCATTATTGACTACCTATCTCTAGGACCTACCACCGAATCATCATCGTCGTCATACAAAATAGGGTTTTGTCTTAGAAACACCCATTATACTCTACTGCTGCAGGTTTTACTTTAAATCGCTAGCGATTTATATGTATATTTTAAACAAAAAATTACTATACCTAACTTCATACAAAATTCCAATCTGCTATTAATAACTCGCTGCGATTTGCATATCTGTTAGATGCCTGTGTGCTATTAATAACTCGCTGAGATTTTACAAAATAACCAATAATTGCATAGGATGGTCTCGCATAAATTTCACATCATTCGCGAGCGTCTGATTCGTAATGGAGGGTCTTGACTATTTTTTTACACAGCCACCTATCGAGATATTTTTAGAATTTCAGCTTTTGCTATTATATAGCTTTCATCGTCATGATGAACCAAATACAGATTAACCTCACCGCTAATGAGAGAACAAGGTTCTAGCATTTTGATGAAATTTCCATGTGAGACTATGGATTAATCGACATAACACTTTTTCAATTCATCATCCACCGTGATTTTTGTGTATTTGTCTTGTGATATTGGATTATAAAGATTATCAGCAGCATTAGAATACGAGTCTGTGACCCAGATAAACTTACTAAAATAATCCGAATTTTCTGTGCGAACCAGAGACAGCTTTATCTTATTTCTGTTTTTGAAATACGTACTGTACTTTTCATTGTCAAGCATAATTGTCATATACATACCTCGGAAAAGAATTCTTTTCATCTTTAACGTGGTATCTTCCACCGTAATATCTTTCATTAATTTTCATATTTCACACAAAATTTTTACTATCCTCATTTTCGCACAAAATTTTGACTAACCTTATTTTTTTAAATGAAATCGCTAGCAATTTCACACAAAATTTATTGAGCATCGTTTTCGTATTTCGCAACTTTCTTCGGTATCATATCTACAAGCAGATCGTCTTTGACTCGCAGTTCCTGTATCAGATCAAACATTATAAACTTTTCAGCTCTGAGATAAGGTCGAAGTTGATTAAGAATTTTATTATCAGTCGCTATTGCTATTTTACAAGACATATTTTAGTTGTCCTATTTTGGCCCAATCTTTTTATTATCCGCTTATACAACAATACCTATGCCAGGTACGATTAACAGTAACGGATTTAATGTTCCCCCCACTGAAATAATTCCAGTCGTTGTTAATATCACAGGAATATAATTCAGCGCGCTTACTATTTTGCTATAAACTTTCTAGCTTGTCTGACACAGTAAAGTTTTTTATGGTAATATTTATAGTATTTGATTAGCTCGTCTCTATCTTTGTCTTGGAGATCAGATGAAATATGATTGAAGTCGATTATTTCTTTTTTCGTCATTATGAAACTGTTTCTGTAATTATTTCAATCGCCGTAGTAAAAATGTTTTCAGCTGAAACCTTATCGATCAGAGTACTAATTTTTTTATTGATAGGATCGGCAAGAAACTCTCTGTACTTATCATACACTTCAGATGAGATATCATCATATCGGATATCTGTTAAAGCTGAGGATGAAAATGGAGGGTTAAAATGTGTTGGTATTCAGTAATATCATTGACTCTATCACGATAAATATCTTCTGTTTCGTCAATATAACTAAAAACATAAGATAACTGACCCAGTTTAAAATTTTTAAGTACTAGATGCTGCCTGAGAATTGCATATGATGTTGCAAAACTTAAAAGACCGCGAATATCAGCTTCCCCTATATCTATGGCTGGTAGATTTAGGTATCCAACAATCAGCTGTTTGATATTTTTGTATTTTGCTTCTGTCAGTAACTTTCCAGCTTCTTTTGTATAGTTTTTCAAAGCAATTTTTTTTAGAACTATTATGTATTTCATAATCTTCGTCAATTCCAGGTTTCACAGTTGTAATATCTTCAAGCTCTTGATAAAATATATCTTGTTCGACATCATCATATAACTCAATTCTAGACTCAATTTCTGATACTTCGTTCAAGGCAGCATTAATGTGATATACGTTATACTTTCCTATATCGCCGGTGAGAGACTCTATCAAAACTAGATATGCTTTTGTTAGCAGGTTAGTGTCAGTACTGTTATCTACTATTTCCAACAGCGTCTTTTTATCCGTACCTAGCACATGAAATACTAAACGTTTAGCAAATACGTCCTTGAGCTTACGATTTTTAAGAAACTTGTGTTTCCTTGTTTCAGCTAGTTTGTCAAGCTCGTCGTGGGTCTTCTTTAGTCGCTCTTGCTCCGGTTTCTTACCACAATGAAATTTTGTTTTTATAATGTGAGATTTATCGATCGTCAGAACATTTTCTATATTTAGCTCAAGCAGTGTAATTATAAAATATTTTTCAAACTTTAATCGTCGCTCCTCGCAATCACTTACAAGACAGTATTGCTAATTATATCAAAGTCTCTGATAGCGTATCTCAGTTGAGGGCCTCTCATTCCTGAAACTCTAGCAAAGTTATCACTGTTTTCGGTTTAACCGGGTGATTCTAAAGTTAATTTTTTCGTTCGATCAATTATATTTATTGCTCTTGCCTCCTCAACACGTTCTGGGTCTAGCGAATTAACATCAGCTATTTCAATCTCCTTTTTCGGGTTTAGTATAAAATTATAAAACTCTTTTGCGACTCTGATCGATGGCGAATCAATAGACATTATAGATTACAATCACATTAAATCGTCAAATGTATATATCTGAAACATCGATAAACCTGGATATGGACCCTCAGCTCTGAAAACATAAATCCGGAAATACAAGTACTTGTTTGAGGTTACTGCGGGATCAAGTGTAAATTGCTGAGAAGCACTAACAGAACCAGTCGCCTTAAGTAGCACAGTCCATATCCAATTATCATTCGATCCTTCCAAACCCCAGTAAATTCGTCCAACATTATTTGATCGACCTCGTAGTTGAAATTTCCAAATCGCAACAGCTGCTGGACACTCTATTTTAATCCAAAATTTACTTGTTTCTCCATTTGAGATCAACTCTAAATCGTTAGATAAAGGACTGTTAAACGCAAACGCATAATGATGATGATTCCCCGAATAATAACTTGATGCACTTATAATGAAACCCCAACGATTATTTGCAACATCGGTGAGATGTGAAATGTGACCAACGCTATGTTTAGCTCGTTCGTACTGCCACCAATCGATTGCGATTTGGTAACTGTTTATTCACAAGGTCAGATGAAGAAACAGGCACATGCGTAGAAGTTATCTAATTATCAACCATATCGATGGCGCCTGTAACCATGCCTCAGGATCCTTTAAGATAATTGGCATCTGCAGAAGTAATTGTAGCAGCCGATGCTGCACTTATTTCAGCGTCCACGTACAGTTTATTTATAAGATCAAATGGGGCGACTGGATTATAAGTCGTTGTTATTTTATTCGAGCCCATGCTTAACATACCTGCCATCGTATCACCGGATTTTGCTACTGGTGATGTAATATTTGTTGCTATGTTATCGTCAACGTAATTTTTATTTGTCAAATCTGATATCGCTGATGGAATTGCCGTAGTTGTTATCTTATTCGATCCCATGTCTAGATTTCCCACCATAGTATCACAGGATTTTATTGCAAAATTATCCTTGACAAACTTTACATCTGTTACAGAATCATTACTGGTCAGCGTTGTATTAGCAAGTTGAGTATTAAATATTAATTTCCCACTCATATCTACATTTCCAGCCATCGTCCCACCAGCTAGTGGTAACATAGAATTATCTACCGAGCTAACTTGTGCACAGCTTACCGCCTGTGAATTATTTATGTGGGGGGGGGGGGCGGGTATTTGGTCTCAAGCTTTACAATCTTTTGTTTTGCTCATATTGATATTTCCGGTCATCTTTCCACCCGACAACGATAACTTACCATCACTGACCACACTAAGTTCGGCAAGGCTTACGGCCTGTGAGTTATCCGGGTTGATAGGTGGATATGTTGTTTCAAGGTCTATCACTCGCTGGCCTGATATACTTAAATTGCATGCCATTGTATCCCCAGATTTTTTATATAATGTGTTAAATCTACATCAGCCGTAGTGGTCGTAGTTTCTTTTTCCGTTGAGCTGTAAATTAACGGACCAAATTTTGTGTAATAGCTCATTCTTATTTCTTACCGCAGGATAAAATTTAACTTTGACCGCAAGATAAAATTTTGTGAATACCTGATGTAGAATGAGCATAATCAACTTTGATACGGAGCGATTAATCAAACATCAGCATAACCACAACCTACCGGACTGCCATTATCTGATAGTAGGGCGAACGGGATCGGGCAAAACTAACCTTCTTATGAATCTGTTACTTAACGACCTCTTGAACTACGATCGAGTTGATTTTCACTATAAATCCACATCAAGATAACTGCGAACTGCTTAGCGAATATAACGAAAAGCTGAAAAATGAACTTGGCGAAGGCAGTGATATAGTTTTCATAAAACAACCCGAAGATCTAATTCCTATTGCCAAGCTAGATTCTGACGAGCATAAAATAAATGTCTTTGATGACATTCCGCTCAGCAATGGAGAAAATGAACAAGATGAAATCGTTTTTGCCCCTGTCCCACAACAGAAAATGTAATGCAATATAGCTAGCTTAGGGATTTTATAATATTGATCGATTCATCAAGTGAAATACTGGCTGCTTCATAATATTTGCCGGACTAGACAATATCGACGTACAAAATATAGCCCGAGAACAGTGCGGGGGTGTTTTAAAGGATAAATGTGCCGAACTTTATCATAACGCTACTGGTGATGGCGGACATAGTTTCTTTTTATTTGATAAGCTAGCAAGAGATCAAAATCGTATATTCAGATGAGAATAGACAGGTTTTAAAACTGTGAAAATTAATCTAACGGTAAACTGGTCTTACGGTAAACATCTAATATTAGTCTAACAAAATAAATAAAACGAACAAATGGACGCAAAACGAATAGAGGTTCTAAAGAAATTTTTTGCAGCTAGAGCAGCTTTCAAGAGGAAGGTTGAGCAGAAACGTCGAGGCCTACAGCAGACGGCAGAAGATACTGCTAGACATTTTAGACCAGTAAGCGAAGCAGTATTTGGCAATCAGCCAGGTATTCCTGCGACATCACCAGAATATCTTAAAAAGTTATCAGAGAAAGGATTACTTCGTCTAGTTGAAGAAGACATAAAAGTTATTGAGCGAATAGGAGAGCCAGAAGAACTAAAAAAAATCTGTATCTGATTCAATAAGGCGACAGGAAGAGTTAGCAAGGGAAAGAAAAGCTCTTATTGATATTATGGTCACAAAGATGTCAAGGGAGGATCGAATTAGGTTTATAGAAAAGCTGCAGGAGAAGAAATATCAGAAGAAGATTATAACAGTTTTTTGAGAGATCATATTTCTAGAGAACAACATGACGTTTATCAAGTTCGCGAATGGCCAGCAGAGAAATACAACGATTTTATTGAAATTCTGATAGAAATTGAAGATGCAGGCATAAAAGCTGAAGAAAATATTAAGAAAAGCTCAAACTGAAGCAGAATTTTTAAAATCGTATAATGAAATGCATGCTCGATTCATTACTGGTGTTATGTTTTATACTGCAAACAATTATAGAAATAGAAAATTACATATAAATGGCCATTTTACAAGCTATTTAATGAAACTGATAAAAGGCGTAATAAACATCTTCCAGGGGATATACATGGAAAGAAAGGTGGTGGTATAAAGATCTCTAACTCGACCGCTGAAATAGTTGATCGACTGATGTTATTAATAGCATCAAAGGAAGCTGGTAATACGAGCACAGAAATTGACAACGAAATTGTTGAAATTTTAGATAATCTAAGATCAAACGGTTATTTAGCATCCGAGAATACCTTATTTTACATAGTGATTTAATTCGCTGACCGCAAAGCACAAACTGCTAGCAGTTCAGTTTTATCTATCAAATAAAATAAGAATGTTATCAACTACATTACTGCTTGAGTCATCACAGACTGTAGCGGACAGTGCAAACTTTTATGTTATTTATAATTCGCCTATCGAGCTTGACAGCGATAAACAATACGAAAAAGGTTTATTTTCAGCTACTGCTTGGCATGCTATGGCAAATATCAAAACTAATTTGAATGACGATTTTACATTTCAATCAATTCAGCCAGCTGGCCGGATTTAGATTTCTGTTAAGATACCATAAGGCGCTTATAACGTTACAGATCTAAATAAAGCAATAAAGTTATTAATTACAACAAAGGTTGAATCTGCATCAGATAATTTGGAGCTCATTCCAAACTATAACACACTGCGTGCCAGAATCACTTTGAAAAACAGTTTTATTGTTGATTTCAGCACCACAAATAGCATCGGTACATTGTTAGGATTTTCTCGAAAACAATACGGTTCTGAATCGTATAGTGCAGCAATTTCATACTAGGGCGCGTCACCCGTGGACATAACAGAAGTAAATTCGATTTTATTAAATTGCTCTATTGCCAGCGGGTCGTATAACAACACGTTGTAGTAAAGGTCAAACTATTTATTCTTTTAGTGCTAACCTACCACCTGGATCGATAATACGAGCAAATCCAAGACAAATAATCTACTATCATGTTAGTGTTGAAAATCAAATATGTGCTTTCACGATGACACTGACTGATCAATCCGGCCGGCAGCTAAATTTCAATAACGAAATTGTAACATATTATCTGCACTTGAGGTCGGTCAGCTAATCACAGTGAGCTATGCTTGGTCAGCTATGCTGATTACAGTCACTTTTGTCGGACAGTTTTGTATAACAAAATAAAACAACGAAACATTTATCGCAGAAATATCGTAGAAGGTTTCTTTGTTAATATATTCTCTAAAATAATTGAAAATGTACCTGGAATTGCAAAAAAATATAATATCTCCTATCGCGTTAGATGCATATAAAGCTGTTGCAACAGGAGAGTCTTCTGCAGCAGGCTCAGCTTTTGGACAGAAGATTACTGATACAATTACGAGTGGATCACCAATAAGCGACAGGGACATAAAACAAGCAATTTCTGAAATATCACCAACATCAGGAACTACTAAGGCGCTGATAAAAACTTCAAAAATCTGCTATTTCCACCAGGCGAAGAAATTATTCGAAAATTAGTAACTAAAACTAGACCCACTCGACCAGATATTGCGGCGTTCTAATTTTTGTCTAACAATAACAGATAAAGAATGTCTGTCAAAAATTACCTTGATCTGACCGAGGAAATAGTAACAGACGACACGACAACAGAGTTTGATTATGTTGAATATCTCGACGAAATTCAAACGAACCTAACAAAACAGGGATTCAAACTTTTAATACAAGGGACGAGGACATGTTTTTGCTACCACACATAACCGTACTTGAAGTACGAGGAAGTGTAAGAACAGAAGCTGATGCAGTAGTACCTGCTGGTACACAAATAACACATGTTAATAATGGTTGGAGTGTATTTAGAAGCGCTAGATATCAACTAGCTAATCAAACAGTAGAAGATATTTCAATGTACTTACCAGTTTCAAGTACTATTCTTAATCTAGTTTCGTTCAGCGACGACTACTCGAGATCTGTTGCAACAAATATGCTGTGGTTAATAGATAATGGAGCTGGAGATGTTTCATCTGAATTTAGCCCAAATAATTTTAATGAAATTGCGGATGGAGCTGATGCTGCTGCAGATCTAATTTTAGTGAGAAATTTGCTTATTAATAATGATGTAGAGCATCTAATTGTTGCACCAGCTGCAGATGCAAATGTTGATGTTGTAAGAACTTTGCTGTCAACTGTGTGTACTATTCATGGAATTCTTGCACCAGGTGCGGCAGCAACATCAACACAAATGATACCTTTCGAAAAAGAATAACACGTACACCTATCAGAAATAGAGCGTACAATGAAGGTTACTCTAAACGACGAGCGTTTACAAACAGCTCGAATCAAATAACTATCATGCTCCTCTTAGTACAATATTCGGATTTTGCAGAGACTATAATAGCTATTTCGTGGTATCAAACATACACTTATTCTTGACCGAGCTGATCAAAGCGAATGTCTGATGCGAGCTTGTGGTGATGATGCATAATTTGCAATTTCACGACTAGCGTTATGGATACCACGTGTAGTTCTGTCGATTGATAAATCAATAGAGCTTGAGACGATGCTAACAGCATTTGCAAAAAAGATACATTTTACGCAAAACAAAGTTTATCAAACTGCAATTCGAAATTCGACCAATAACACCCGGAGAATAACAACTGCTCCGAACGAACAGTTACCAAGACATGTATTTATGTGTTCCAACGACAGAATAGACGTGGAAGTCAGCTTCAAAACAATTCTGTATTTGATAGTCCTGATGTCAGACGAATATTTGTCAGAATAAATTCTAAACAGTATCCAGAACGAGAGATCGAATGTAACTTTGCAGCTGATGCTGCAGCACTACCTGACAGAGACGTATCTCGAGCCTACATGTATCTGATGGAAGCTATGCAAAAATTTCAGGATGCTGACAGTGGATCTAAAATTTCAATCGAAGAGTTTAGAACTCTTTATCCAATATTTTACTTTGACGTCAGTAAGCATAGCGAATGAGCTATCGGGTCGAATTCTAACATTGAAGTCACGTGGTCACTTGGACAGGCTCAAGCTACTCCAGATAATGTGTATTATGCTTATGCACTAATTGTATCTGACAGATTCCTAACGATAGATTCTATCAAGGGCAGGATGACCGTCCAAGTTTGAATGTGGACGGTATAACTTTATCAAGCAAGCGGTGGGGTGTATCCATTTCCTGATCAAAAATGACTACCAGTGTTAGGTCCTTTGCACTTGGGTTACAATTTTATCAAAAAATCTGGCAGAATATATTGATCCTCTAACAAGCGGCGGAATTACTGCATTACAAATTTTATTCAGCAGAAGGAAATAAATACAGAATGAAATACATTATGCACGAAGTGAATTTATCGCGGGGACAAGTAAAAGAACAAGCACAAGCTATTATTAAACGACAGTCTGTTTTGCTGAAGATAGATTTCGGAATCCCTTGCGCTGGCGTTTTGCCAGCAAAACTAATGTTAACACAGCGGTAAATCAATAAATTTGGACTGGAAAAACCTTTTATCTTATATTTATCAGCAGCATAAGTTACTGCAATGTCTAGATCGCAAGCGATCCGTGGTGGTTTTCTGGGAAGCTGTTTATGAGCAATCAAAAAACTGACAAACAGTATATGAATTTTCTGGTTGAATACGATCCTCACTCGGCATTTGATGTGATACTGACAGATTCGGAGGTATCAGAACTTGAGATATATAAAACAAAATATTTGTTCGATATGATAGATACACTGTTTTAAAATGGGCCCACTGTTGTTTGACAATAGAAAATCTGAAAGATATTCTGAAAATTGATATGTAACGCACTCTAATTTTGTATTAATTATTAAATATGGACAGATTCGTTACTGGAGCTATTATTATAAATCCCTTTTATCTGGAAGAGGACTGTAAGAAATATGTTCCGGGATGATAATAACGTTGTAGCTCGCTTTGAAGTAGAAAGAAAAAAAAAATTTGATCTTGCTCAGCAGTATAGAACATGATCACATACTTTGACATGGAAAGACATTTGTCGAATATGACAAGGAAATCTTAAATAAATATCTCAATTTCTGCTTGACGAATAGTGAGGTAGCAAATATTTTAAACAGCAGGTGATTCATAACGAAGGAAGATTCTAACATTAATTTTTTTCGATAATGATGATACTCCATCAGCGACAAATTTTATTGCCCTTTTAGATCAATGTTAAAATATTTTGATGTAGCTGAAATTGATGGAAATGACATTTCTTTACCTGTGATAGAGTTAGTTGCTACAACAGGATGGATTGATTGTCTAAAATTTACACCACCTCTCCTACCACGATGAACATTTTCTTTCTGTGTTACAAGTTCCAAATTTTCAAGTCTATTTTTGACTTTAATTCGGTTTCTGTGGTCGATGACAAAGCCACTTGGGATAGGCCCATGAAAAACCTCATAAACAAACCTGTTAGGTCTGCAACAAACTCGATTAGTATTAGTTCCTCGAATGACAATTTGCAGATATCCGGTATTACTTATATTTCTAACAACCTTTTTTGCTTTAATATATCTAATAATACCCTTGTGAGAAGCTTCGTATAAATTATAAATAGGATGTGGTTGAAACTCGTCCTGCAACGATAAATTAGTGATATTATTGTGAGTAACACTGCCATTGATATGGTAAACTCTCATTCAGTCTGGAATCTCGTCACCACCAAATAAAGTCCAAATAAAATCGTGTAAAAACATCCCGGTATATTCGCTATCATTAGCGCCTTTCACTTTCATCCTATAACCAGCCGGCGTTAGAATTCCAATTGCATTTTTTGTTTTTATATTTATCACAACGCCAAGCTCGTTATCAGCAAAAAGATTATATATCTGGTGACACCAGAAAATCTCTTGATGTCTATGAATATCGTTAACGATTATCGGCATCTGGTATAAATTTTTCATAATATACTAATAACTTTTCCAAATCTCTAATTGACAATTTTCACAGAACATTCAATTTAAAAAATATAAAACAGTAGATATAGGATGTTGAAACTTACCGATATAGCGAAAAAGTCTGTTTTTAACATAGAGATATCGGCCTATAAAAATCGCAACCTCATTTGCTGGTTTCGATAACAGTTGGTTATTTAATAATAAGCGTTTACTTACAAATTTCTCCGGCACAAACTTATATCGTCTACTTCACCTAACAATCAAATCCCAGCTTGCCAAGCACAAGGGTCGAAAGATCATAGTGCAGTTCTATGTTAAGCTTTCTGAACTAAATATATCTCTGGAATCGGCGCAGAAAGCTAAAGATGGTTTTACTGATCAGATGTCTATGTCAGAGTAACGTGAGGAATTTGCTAATCCTTATATTACATCAAAATCTAATCGAATTCTATCAGGAACAGATTTAATGACGTTGTCAGATAATATATTTCAGAAGACATGGAAGAAAATAGATGCGTACACAACATCGGGGTCTGGATGGAAGTTTGAAAAGATAACGGAAATATTTTTCCACACTATGAAATCTAGTCCATTGCGTGGTAGCTCATATGTCGAACTCCCGACTAAAATCAAAAACTCAGAATGTTGCATTAATGTAAATAATTATGACAAAAATGTTTTCCAATAAGTCATACTGTCGGTGTTATTTCCTGCACGACACCATCCTTATCGAGTATCAACTTATATTGGTTATGTTAATAATCTAAACTTTAGCGGGATTGACTTTCCCGTTGCTGAATATCAAATTCCAAAATTCGTAAAACAGAACAATCTCCTGTTACCTGGAGGTATTAATGTATTTGGTGTCGATGACAAACAAAAGATATATCCCAGATATATTAGTGATCTAGCATATCAGCAGGCAGTAAATTTACTATTTTATAAAGATCATTACGCGTGGATAAAGAATTTGGATGGGCTAGTCGGAGGTCAGTATAACAAGCATAAGGGAAAGAAATATTTATGTGTCAGGTGTTTGCACTGCTGTATTTCCCAACATGTACTTTATCGACACCTCGAATGTTGCTCTGATGTTCAGAAAATCTCTATGCCTGGCGAAGATGAAAATATATTACAATTTACAAATTACACGCATAAGATGAAAGTGCCTTTTATAGTATATGCAGATTTCGAGTCCATTTTACTTCCAGTGCAAGGAGTAGAAAATAACTCTGATAAATCTTCGACAAGGAAAATACATGAGCATATTCCCTGTGGAGCGGCGTATAAGATAGCGTTTTCAGTTGATAAAACTTTATCAAAACCAGTAAGGATTTACCGTGGAGAAAATCCATCTGTCTGGTTGCTAAGGAACCTTATCGACAATATTGATCTCATCATGACGTTACTCGCTAAAAAAACAAAAAAAAAAAAAAAATCAACCTACTAACAGTAAAGCAAGAAACTGAATTTTCCAAAGCAGAAATATGCTTTTTATGTGAGGGCATGCTTTTGCCTCAAGATAAGGTAAAAGATCACTGCCATATTACTGGAAAATATCGTGGTACGGCACATGACAAATGTAACTTAAAATACACCGCACCGTATTTCGTCCCTGTTGTATTTCATAATTTCAGAGAATATGACGCTCATATTATAGTTGAAGCGTTCGATAATAAAGATATAATAAACCCTCTGAAACTTAGTGAAAACAATAAAATAAAGTGCATTCCAAATAATACTGAAAAGTATATGTCAGTAAAACTAGGCAAGTTGAGATTTATTGATAGTCTGCAGTTATGGCTGCGTCGCTAGACGAGCTTGTCAAAGGCTTCGGTCAGTTTAATAATTTGATTGAGCATTTCGGTGAAACTGCTGGCAGTTTATTGACACAAAAAGGTATCTTTCCTTACGTGTATCTAGACGATTGGAGCAGAGTTGATGAAACGTGTCTAAGATGAGTTTTATTCTAAGTAAAATTTGTCTGATGTATCCGACGACGATTATGCCTATGCTCGATCGATTTGGGATTTGTTCGGCTGCAAAAACTTGGGAGATTATCATGACCTGTACCTTATCACAGACGTTCTGTTGCTTGCGGGTATATTTGAAAATTTCAGAGATGTCAGCACTAATAACTACGGACTTGACCCAGCGTGGTACTATTCGGCACCTGGATTAAGTTCGGCCGAATTACTGAAACACAGTAAAATAAAACTGGAGCTGCTAACGGACCCTGATATGTTCAACTTTATAGAACGTGGAATCCGAGGCGGAATAAGCGTCATAACAAAAAAAACAAAAAAATATATGCCTGGGCTAATAATAAGTATCTACCCGACTAAGATAGTACAGAACCATCAAGTTTTATAGCCTATCTTGACCCCAATAATTTGTATGACTACGGTCTATCGGAGTTTATTCCGGTCGGTCGATTTAGGTGGATCACCGAAAAACAGTTGTTTTTTTTATGAAACTGATAAACTATATCGGATGATATTATTTTTTTTATTGATGTTGATACTGATTATCCTGTTGAACTTCATGATAAGCATAATGACTATCCATTCTGTCCAGAGTCGATGCTGATAGATTACAGTCTATTATCCGATGAGCAGAGAAATTATTCGTCTAGTACAAGCACTAGTGGTAAATCTGTTGTTAAAAAAAAACAAACTAGTTCTGCTTCACAAACGGAGATACTTTTTACACTGTAAAAATCTTAAGCAAGCAGTTAATCATGGTCTGATACATAGAAAAGTTCACAGAGTGCTAAAATTTAATCAATGGCCGTGGATGAAGAGTTATATAGACTTAAACACAGCAAGACAAGCAGCAGCCAAAACAGAATTCAAAAAATAACTTTTTCAAGCTTATGACCATAGAAAATATCAGAAAGCTAGTCAATATTGAGTGAGATCGTCAGTAACGGGGAACGTCGTAATAAACTTGCAGCATCTGACGATTTTGTCAGTATGAAAATATTTAATGAAAATCTAGTAGCTATTCAACGAAGAAAGATAAATCTGAAGTTGAATAAGCCAGTTTATGTTGGTATGGAAGTATTTGAGATATCAAAATGGCTAATGTACCAATTTTATTACGATTTTGTCAAGGTTAAGTGGCCTAATGCAGAGCTGTTATTTACAGATACTGACTCGCTTATGCACAAGATAAAATCTGATGATATTTATCAAGAGTTTTATGATTACAGAGAGATGTTTGATCTGTCGGATTATCCAAAAAAACAGCAGCTTCCACTGTGACGATAATAAAAAAAGTAATAGGAAAATTTAAAGACAAATTTTGTTCCTATCGTAGAGTTTATCGGATTGCGTAGTAAAATGTACTGTCTAAAATTAGCTGATAATAAAGTTAAGAAACGAGCTAAGGGAATTAAAAGAAATCTGGTAGGTAAGATGATAGGATTCGATAATTATAAAGCTGCGTTAGATGGATTTTCTAGTTATGTTGAAATGTTGGCAATAAGATCAAATTGTCATAAAATTGAAACTCATGTTATTATAAAATCTGGTCTTTGTAATTTTGACGATTAAAGATACTGCTCTGATGGGATAAATACATTTGCGTTAGGATATAAAAAATCTGATAGTATTGATTTTAGCAAGGTGGATTTTTTTTTTAGATTGGTTATTACAGTATATCTCCAGCGATTTCATATAAATTTTGTGTGAAAATAAGGATAGTAAAACTTTTGTGTGAAATATAAATCACGAGCCACCATACTGTTATAAAATAGCAAAAGGGAGTACCTGACAACCAGGTTGAATGACGTTGGCAATCTCTTATCTTCGGTAATTGTTATATTTGTTTTTCCATTCTTTTCTTTTTCCATTACAATTGTTGGATAGCTAAGCGTGAGAGTTTGTAATAAAATACAGTCCGTAAGCGAACCCCGGGCACTTTGAGGTTCGCAGGTGCCAGGAAAGTTGCACATGGAAATTAGTTTTTTTAAAATAATTTTGGAATTATCCGTTTAAGTATATCACCTCTTTTTCAATGCTCGCAGGCAGTCCCCCAATTATAATAGCTTCTGGCGCGGAACGTAAGACAATATGTCTATCGCTTTTCTCTGGACTTGAAAACATAAAGTAGTTTCCACTAGTCGATCTAACGTATGTCTGTACGCGTTAACCACGCGGCTACCGAGCTCTTACAGATATACAGATGAAATTTAGATATATAACTATACGAAGCAGACACTGGTCAGAGCGTGTGTGTAAATTGATTTTTGGGGGGTAAAATCCCAGCGAGTTATTAATAATAGCGCATTTATTTTATCAAAAGTTTGACCTGCTAGTCACAGCGAGTTATTAATATCGGACTGGAATTTTGTGTGAATGTTAGATATAGTAGAGTGCAAGGCACAAACTGCTAGCAGTTCAATTTTGTGTGAAATATACTTATAAATCGCTAGCGATTTCAAGTAAAACCCGCAGCAGTAAAGTATAATGGGTGTTTCTATGACAAAACCCTATTTTGTGTGACGACAGTGATGATTCGGTGGTAGGTCCTAGAGCAATCAATAATGAAATAGATTTTGTTGATCAACAAAGTTGTTTTCGTATTTGTTTAGACTAACATAGGGGCCTGGGAGGGGGTAATCATGCTTTCGTCCTAATACAAAATAAGGGTTTGGCAAAGAAACTTCATTATATTCTACTACTCTGTGAGTGTACTCATGCGCAAAGGCGATATCTTTTGAAAGTGTATGAACTGTGATCGGCGTAAACGAACAAGTAGATCTTCGCCTTTTTCTGACATTACCGGTAGCGGAGACCAACTGTGTGAGGCACAATTCTGAATAAAGCTTTCAACCTCCCCTATCAGCATGCGTGGAAAGCAGTATCACCCCAAGGCAACAGTAACGCGTGGAGTTCCTAGTGATACAGTACTCGCTAGACGGACTCCTCGCGCTTCTGTTGCCTTAGGGTGAAGCTGTTTTCCACACATGCGACAGCAATTTAAGTATAAAAAAAGGGCTAGTAACCGATGGATACGCAGGTGTTCTGTTCAGACAAGGATTAATATGCAAAATGTGTGTGTTCTGAAGGATTTAATGTCATGGGTCAAAAGAAGAAAGATTTTACGGACCATATAAAGGTCGATCGAAATAAATGTATTAATTACTATCTAGCGGCTGATAGTACGAACTGATATAAAAACTTCATTCAGAATTGTGCCCCGGACAGTTGGTCACAGCTACCATTAATGTAAAAAGAAAAATGAAGCGGAGATATCATTGTTGACCTATGATCGGCATGGACCCTATTATGGTGAATATCTGAAGGAGTCACGCGAGAGTGGTTGAACGAGACTATGGGATTCGAGGTCTAAGGCGGCGCTTAAGATATTATGAACTTCAGAGAGTGATAGTTGTAAGGTGGAGTTGTTTACATTTGCAATATGCACATTGTAGAGAATACTGGCATACCTCTGTGTTACTTTCATGTACTAAGGCTGAAATTTCTTTGTACTTGCGGAAATTGTTCGTGATCTAATCACACAGTTAACCAGATAACTGCTCCCATGTGCTAAAAAAAAAGTCAGCCTGAAATAGTCTAAAGAACACTATCTTTAGCAGTTATTAAAGTAGGGGAAAGTTATCGACTATTTTGTTTTAACAAGTCCAGGAAAGAAAACTGATCAAGCGGAGCTAGCAGTTTTTTTTAATGATGCACATCTGAAATAAGGCCAAACTGTGTACTCTATTACCCATATTACACCCATCAATCAGACACCAAAATAAAAGGAATTAAAAGTTCATTGAATAATACCTAAGAAATACAAAGTCCTTCTTAAATAGCCTGTATAACCAGCTAGGAAAACCTGCGAAATTCTTTTCGTTAAGAACAACCTCATGCTAAGTACGAAACTATAGAATGCCACATATGGAATGTAGCCAGGTTCCGCTTCGTTTACATTTTAATTCGAATAAAAACTGGGGACCAGTCTAATAGAACGTAGCCTTGGTTAAGATATTCATCCGAAGTCGTTAAACAGTCCGTTACTTGCGTTAAAAGTAATCTCCATCTCAAAGAACATTGTATCATTTCATGATTGATTGTTATCGTAAAATTGTATAAACAATAGTCTCTGTTGATGTATATCAGTACTTCCAATTTTTCGGGACTACAAGGAAAGCAATTCGCGCATGAATAATTCATCGATCTAAAGTTGTCATAATCACCTTGGAGTCAATATGGCGGCGTCTAATGTTGGCTAGTGTTGGACGTAAGTTTGAACTGAATCGCATTACAACCGATACTGTTTTGCTTCT
Organism: Megalonaias nervosa; assembly: GCA_016617855.1. Lineage (NCBI taxonomy): Eukaryota > Metazoa > Mollusca > Bivalvia > Unionida > Unionidae > Megalonaias > Megalonaias nervosa. Next base: position 117,944 of record JAECUM010008113.1, on the reverse strand, counting down.
CATGAGAAAGTTTGATTGTTATCTAGTTGCTGACATGTCTTATTTGTCAACATTACAATTTCACTGACATTTACTAACAGAAACGGGACAGCCAAAAAATGATAAAACGTCCGACTCTCTAAACATTTCCTAAAATGTAATTTATATCGAATTATGGTATGGTAATAAGGAGAGAGTGTATATGTGTTTGTTGAAGATATTATGCCATGTCACCAACGTTCCAGGCATTTATATTTAAGTGTATGCAAGGTGTTGAAAAGGAATGAATTTCAAAATTTATGTATTGTGGAATCAGAGGCAGTCTGTCATTCTTTAACACATGCTCATGCTCATATTCCGATGTTCAGGACCATAGACTTGTATGCCTGTATTTAGGTTGGAAAGAAATCACGTTATGGTGTAAAATTTTGCTTTGCATTGACAGGAAATTAATGTTTATCTCATCCTGTATTGCCCACTGTATGTACAGAATTTGAGAATACACTCAAATGTGATCGAGTGATGAAGCCACAGTGTAAATTTTATTGATAGAATAGGGTAACCAGTAACTGGAATAAAATCAAACAGTGCTTATCACACATGACCATCAGTAATTATCACATTTGGGTCATGTAACCTACTAGTCATAATTTTAATATACAGGTAGCACCAAGCTGGAAACATGTTTCTAGTAGGTAAAAACATTTGATTTACTTGGATATTATATTTGATCTTAATTTATAATTATCAGATACCATTGTAGTAGAATTTCACAAAATTAATATGGGAATAACTTTGCATAAATTTCAGGATATTATTAGTAATATTTTGTTCATAAACAAAATGACAGGTTAGAATAATATTGTTCACTATCAGAGTCAAAGGCTGAATGAAACTGAGTCAGTCACTTTCTCCATTGAGTCTAACAGCAGTCATTGATTGGCTGAATGCAAATCATGATGTCTTAGTGTAATTATGAATCCTGCTCTTAGTAAATCATAGCCTTAGAGTAGCCTTAGAGCTATAGTGATGCAACAATGATGTCTCAGATTTATTTCCCTTCCTCCCCCCCACCCTTGGCTTGGCAACTAAGGCAGTCTCTCATATTGCTGACCTCTTATGACAACACTCAATAGATAGATTGACTAATGGATTACATGAGTGCCTAATCAAACCTTGTAGATGCCATGCAGTATCATGTAATGAACAATTCATATAGAATTGTAATAAAAACGAAGAAACTAGAGTGGCAGGCTTAAGAGATCAAAAAGAGTAGTAACAAAGAGTTTGAATTATGAGCAGTTTATTAAACATATTTTTGTTACCACTTTTATAGTTAGAAATACACACTTTGAATGTAGATTTATCATCTAAACACATGATCAAAATGTAGAAATGTGTTTCAACATATATGTGATTATTACTCACTTTTGCATGTTCCAGGTATTTGTTCCAGATGGGTGGTGATGTTGAGCCAGGGAGAAATTTCAGGGAAACCTGTCGTGGCAATGGCTGGTCCTGCCCTCCCCATCCACTCCAGTTTGTTGCTTGGATTTGTGTTGCATATTTTACAATAATTCACTTTACCACACTTGTGCCTGCTTTGCCTAAAGAATGGCATCCTGCTGGATACATTGTATCCTTTATGTTTTATAAGATACCTTATTTTGGGGTTCTTCATATTTCATAAGAGTACTCAGAGATACAGTACTTCTTCAGATGGCGTTATCTACATTTTGGTTCCCTGTGTTTTAAATTATGCTCAAAAGCCCTTTGTAAAATGAGGACCAGTCTAGAATGATACTCATATTCATGCCTTTTAGTACTGAACAAGAGTGATGTTGACATCTGTTTGTTTGGAAGTTTAGCTGTGTTGAAGATGAACCAATCTGTTAAAAGTTTTCATTTATTTCTGTTGTATGTATTACCATTTCCACATGAAAAGTGAGCACTTATTTCAGCAGAGAGAATGTTGTTTTGTGATTGGTATATTGAAATTGGCCAAGAGATCTAAATAAATGGTCTTCAGAGGAATAATATATTGTTCATTGAGATGAAATCATGTAAACTTAAATTTTCTTGTTCAAGCATGAACCAGAGAATCATCTGTACATAAGTATTATGTAATCTTAATACACAGTAATTATAAGCAATTAGCCAATCATAGATGGTAATTAAGTTTGTTACTTAATTATAATGACCAGATACAACAATTGATCTTGGCCATAATGTCGTGCTTAATTTAGACTGCAGTATTTTTGTGCAATTCTGAACCTTACATTTTTCTTGATATGTCAATAATGAATTGTTTGTTATGCTTTACTGACATACAGAGTACTGTCACAGGCTTAGATGTAGGTATACAGTGGTCTCTGAGATGGATTTGGGTTGCTATTTTATAGTACAGCAGCACAAGTAGGTTATGTATTGCCATGGCAATGGAACTAAAGTACCTTGCCCAAGGACACACCTCTATAATTTAAAAAAGATACTCCAACATTTCAAAGCAATTATCCTTATCTGTATTAACTATTAAGTAATGGGGATTTTTTTTCGTCAATGTCAGCTTCTTTCTTTTCTACTAACAAGCTCAGATATGCAGCTATTATGCCTAAAACTCCATATAATAATACCCGGTTCCCATGCACTGTGAAACATAATCCTTGACTCCAGCTTAGATTCCAGGGATAGCCCTTATAATACATGTATTGTGCCACATTGTTTCTAGCAGCATTAACCCTGCAGATTCATCAGTGCTGAACAAGAACAGAATTGGAAAAATTCCTGCATTTGATCGTAGCCAACACAGTCATGTCATAGAAAATTGTCACTGCTATATCTGTGAAGTTGATGTGTATGTGTTCTTTCTGACATTGCCTTTTTTCTTTTTTAATATTACCAAATAATGGTGAAAAGATTCATTTTTGTAGATTATGGCTGAACTTAAAGTTTTTGGTGAGTATTTTCGTATTTAACAAAAATCTTTGAAATCAGTGCCTTTTGAAGCTGATTTAAATAGAATAATGTCCATAAGAGCTTCATTGTATTTGCTGTCAGACAAGTAGCTACATGAACTCTAATCAATTTATAGGGCTATATGCACCACCTAGTTTTATTGAATATTACTGATATGTGTCTCCCAAAACAAGAGATTGCCATTTAACATTCCCTGTTGATGACCAGTATTGTGTTGAACATCAAACCCTCCATTGATACTGTTTGAGATATTGGGAAGCATATTATTGCTCCTACTGAGTTTTGAACTTGGAATGTTTGGTGCCAGAGGTAATACAGTATGGTAACCACTATGCTAGCACATATGCTAAATATGAAATTAAGCTTATACTTCACTTTTATTCCTTTTAAAGAGATGCAATGTTAAAATATACATATTTGTATATTTAGGACTGTCTTTTTCTTCTGTAGTGGTCCAAGATCTAAGCACTGCAGCGTTTGCAACAAGTGTGTTGCTGATTTTGACCACCACTGTAAATGGCTCAATAATTGTGTTGGTAGCCGAAATTACAGGTAAGGCAAGTAAAATTCATCATAAACTATGCATAATTTTCAGGTCACTGGATTTCAGTACCATTTTGTCTTAAATATGAATGCAGAGGATTTTTTTCTTTTAAGGGAAACATTAACATTTGATAATAGTTTTTATTTCAAACTTAAGAAAAAAAAATTACATTGTAGCACAGCAGTTTTTAAAGTTGAGAAATGCTTTTAGATGTTTAGAGATGGTTTTTACCATCCATGCAACACATATGAGACACATCTATAGTGGTGTTGAGATTATTGTTACTACTATAGCAGTGTAAAGTTCTTTGCATCTATCTCCACTCTGACATTACTGTCAACTCATTGTGGTGATATATATATATATATATATATATATATATATATATAGTAAAAACCCTCAAAACCAGAAAATCTTGGGACTTTGTTTAAGAAGTTTTCAGTTTATTGAGGTTTTGCAGATGTGAGAAAAATGTATTTTTCTAAATGCTTATATGATGTGAGAGACAGAGGTGTGAGGGAATGTAATTATGAGAGCCTCAGTATCTCTGCTTAAGAAAGTACAAAATTAAGAAAGCTGTTGTTTTTATTCAAATACATTTATTTAATGACCAATTAGCATACATGTTCCTTCAAATATCACTTCCTGTAACATGAATAAATACAGTTCTCACAATACAGTCCTTGTCACAAGAAACATCTGAGGAACTAGATAGTTTTATAACTTTACTTTAAATCCATTAGAATTATGAATGATACTCCACAATGTTTAAATACTCCATATAATTCATAAAGTTCACACCTCAAAAGCCTGGCTTGAAGAAGGTATGGAGCATTGTCAGTTTTTTTCTTACCGCCTTCTTTAACTACTGTGGCTTGTGTTTATTATTCCATTTCTTGTGATGTAGCCAAATTATGTTCATCCATAGCAATTATGAAGTTTTCTTAATCTCTGTATAATATCTGAAACTTCAGGATATGTCATTGAGAATCTGACTTTTAGAATAGTGTTTTGTTGGTCTTCATCAGAAAGGCATCCAAGACAAAGCTACATGCCTGGCTAGGCCCTGATAGAAGCAAACACTGTTCTGTTGATCATGTATACAAATGAACAATATCAAGCACAATATTAGATGATTGGCCAGTAAACATTGTCTTAATAAAATGGCTTATCTACAGGCATTAAAAGCTGGCTTATATTTGTGGTGTAGAGACTTCAGATTAGTCAGTTGTCAGCCCTAATCTGTTCCAACACACATGTCAAGTATTGTCTTAACCAAGTGTTATCTTAGGACATTTTGTTGTACACTGCTGAACTTGCTAACCATAATTAATCTGTTCCCATATGTGTCAGGAATTTAGCAGCTAAAATATATTTCCAAGTTTGAACCAACTTTCAGTTGTGGGGGATTTTTAAAGCATAGAATTTAAATTTGGGATAAATATTTGTTGCAGTATTCAGAGTTGAGAGTTTTCAGTTTAATGTGGGAAAAATGATATCAAAGAAGGAAAAACTGGAAATTCAATAATTCTGTCATGCGGATTCTGGTAAAACGAGGTTTTGGATTTTAGGAGTTTGTGTGTCTGTGTCTGTCTGTGTGTCTCTATCTGTCTGTATGTCTTTGTGTCTGTGTGCATGTGTCCTCTTTTTCAATGTGTATTATGTTGTTTTTAGCTTTTGCAGTTCAATTTCATAATATGGGATTACGCTGTTATACAGCGTGATAATTACTGGTAGATTCATTTCAAGGGCTTGTATTTATGCTCTTAAGAAAGTGAGTTATAGTGACCTACTTTTCCCCTTCTCTAATGAGTATTTGAGCTGTTTGGATGATGCAGCAGGGGAGCCAATATTCAACAGACTGCAAAATTGTTCCTATTATAATTTTTTGTTTTCTTTTCAGGTGGTTTTTGGCCACTCTAATCACAGGTATTATAGGAATTCTGTTAGTGTTTACATTGGCACTTGTGGAGTTCATTGCCTACTATACAGATAAGAATCATCGTGTGATCCTCTTGCCGTATATTAGTAAGTTTTCCATTCGTGCTATTTCTCCATCACAGCTATGAAATAAATCTCTCATTTAATACAGAAAGTTACAACTGTCAAGGCAGGCAATGTGTAGCCTGTTTTAAATGATGGTAAAAGTAATTAAGAATTGTCTTAGAAAGCTTAAAGGTCACTGGCCACCTATATTGTACAAAAGTGTGATATTATTATAGTCATAAAAAAATGCATTTGTTATGTATGCACACCATAAAAATGTTTAATTAGACTTAAAAATTCGCTTTTTTAATGAACAAATTATTCGGCAATCTCCATTAACAATTGGTAGTTTCTGTGTGCCCAAAACGGATATGACATACATTTATTCCTTTTATTCAACCTAGCCATTCAGGTGTTTAATTTTCCCATGTAAATGTCTATGTGATATACCTTATGATCATGCTTTTGTACAACAAATTTAATTTGGTGCATTTGTTGCATATGGATGTAACAAAAAGAGTGATGATGGGACAAAAGGGTTCTTTCTTTTTCCGGAAGACCCTGTTTACCAGAAAAAAAGTGGATTGAAGCTGTGGGATCAAATAGGGTGAGGGATGGGAAAGTTGTACCATTTATGCCAGATTATAGTCAATATGGCCCAAAGATGATTCGGCCCAAGACAATTCAGCCCAAATTGGGCCGAAATTAAGACAATTCGGCCCAACTTGAAAGACAATTTGGCCCAACTTAACTACACACACACACATATATATATATATATATATATATATATATATATATATATATATATATATAATTTATGTAGGACAAAATGTTTTTGACAGTTTTTATAGGTTGTAAAATAGAATAGGTTTTGGGAAAAAATTGAACAAATTTAAACAAACTAAACTATCTTGATATTCTTTAAAAGAAAATAATCATACTTCGTAACATATATATATATAAGAGAAAACACAAACTGACATATCTTGCTCATTCTAATTAAAATAATTATATACATTTATTTTTTATGGTAGAAAAATATATATGCATCTGCACAACGACATTCTCAATTTAATTCTTCCAGTCAAATTATTAATATTGATTTATAAAACAGTAATACGTAACAGATAATATTCTACAGAATACATATACATTTTTCTTAGAGTAGCATACATGAGATATTATAACAAATATATTTAATTTTAGGCTTCAGGTTGTAACACTGCTGCATTTAATACACAGTCGATTACACATGAGAGAGAGAGAGACAGAGAAAATAATGCTGAGCATTTGGTCAGTGTTTAGTTGCTTTAATATAAAGCTCGTACCAGTTAAATATTTTTGTTTGTTTTTATTTTTCAAGTTGATGTCTTGTGTGTGCACGTGTAAACTGAAAAATTGTCATTGCTAGTCAATATTGTCAATCATATTTGCTCCATTATTCCATACAAATAAGAAAGGAAATAATTTTGTGTTGAATTTGTGCCCCCCCCCCAACTGCATGGTACAATAAAATAGATAAACAAACACTTATTTGAAAATCAAATAAAAGAAACTAACCTTGCATTGTTATCATTTATTCCTTCTTTTTTCATCATGCAAAATTTATTAAAGAAAAAATATATCCACGAACTCCGTATATGTATGCTGGCTGGCATATGCATCCTTACTGTGATGTGTATAGCTTATGTCAGATAACAAAATCGCAAAAGAGATGAGAATATTATCTGACTGCTTGAAGACACCTGCCATTCATGCATGATAAGTTATAATGTGCAAAATGACCAAGATTGTATTGTATCCAGGTTAACTATATGACAGTATCTCGCAAATAAAAATCATTATTTTAAAATACACTCACTGTGAGTGCAAATGATAATCTTTTCACTAGCATGGGTTACAAAGTATTATTAAAGCAAGTTATTTCTGTGTATACTATTTACCTGAATCAATTATGATTACATATGGCAAACAAACAGAAGCCTGGGTGATGAATAAACACAGCTGGCAGCGAGCAGTAAACTCCATGCTTAAACTTACTGACAGGATATCATATACAAAGGTTATTTTATTACAAAGCACGCCAACCCTGGAAACTGATTTTGTATTCTTTTAAGTGTGCCGATTTTTGTTTTTTTTGAAGTAGGCCGACATAAGGAAGCCAACTTTGGTTCCTTTGGATTCTTTTAAGTGTGCCGATTTCTTGTATTTTTTACAAAGTAGGCCGACATAGGGAAGCTAGCATTGATTCCATTTTACCCATATTAACGGGAATTTTGAAAATAAATTGAAACAATGGAACAGTTTTGAAAGCAACACAATAATATGCGTCGTGCACGCACATCGATATAAGGCTGAACAGTAAATTAGTTTTTAGTAGTTACATCTAAATGTTCGATATCAATAGTTTATAGTGTTTTATTTTTTGACAACAAGAAGCATGTACTTCATCGAGTGGGGATAAATGTACGTCATTTCTGGTTGGCATCCTCTGTAGGTGGGAAATCGTAGCTAAGGGGAAGTTACAGTGTTGTATACTTCTATTTCAAGTAATTAAATTATTGTTTCTTCTTTACACTTGATAATTTTTTTATTCTTTTTGTGCAAGTGTAACTACTTTTAATCATGTAATGCAAATTTGATGTAAAAAGAAAAATGTTGGAGTATGGCCGGTGACCTTTAAGGTAAAAAAATAATGCTTGAAGTTCCTGCATTTTTTTTTTCCTTAGATCAATATTTATCTGATAGTTTTTGGTTTTGATGTTCCTTATTCATTATGTGATTAAGTTGTTATATGGCTTTTAATGTTCTTGTTTCCTTCTGCATATGACGCTATCTATCTATTTATCTGTCTGTCTGTCTGTCTACCCACCCACCCATCCATCCACCCATGCATCTAATTGTTTTGTCTTTGAACAAAAATGGTAATTAATAATCTATGTAAAAGCTATATACAACCAAATTTGGTGTAACAACTTTTATATAAAGACCAGCTGCCCATAAAAACCACACCTTCTCAGTTCCCCTGAAATTTCTTATACAGTTTGCTTGCATATAGTAACCACCAGTTTAATGTGACCAGTAACTGCTATTTTACAGTCTCCTTTATCCCAACTTGATGCTTACAGTAACCAGTGGCCAGTAATTATTATATGGGTTAAATTTGTACTCTTCCTTTCCTCTTTTTTCTTTCATCTGTCATTCTTTTTATCTACCTTCCAACCTACATATCTATCTAATACTATGTATCACGTTTAAGAGAATGAGATTTATTAGAAAAAAGTTTTACCCTTCTTTTTTTTAGGATTGTATATCTTTTACCAATATTTTTTATTTCATATACAACTTACAGGATTGTGACATCTTTCCCTTTTATATTGCATCATGTAGTACTTCATGTTTTCATTTGACCCCCAGAAGTTATTGAGATTTTTCTGTATTTAATTTTTTTTACTTTAACTTACCATTACCTTAGATATAAACATGCTTTTAGTCTCATTTCCCTCAAAAAGGTACCTTTTTATAAAAAGCACAAGAAAATTGAATCCATCTTATACCTGTACCGGTTTAGGACAGATGGAAATTTGATAAAAGTAGCATTTTCTTTGTTGTTACCTCATCTGTGTTAAAAAGAACTAGTGAACCTTATATTATAAAATATGCATTAGAGAAATATTGTCATTTTCATCATGCCATGTATTTTTTACATTGGTATATTTGTAATTTCAAACTGGTTTTTTATATGCCATTGGGCTTTTACGGAATTAAAGGGGTTAGTACTGATGATTTTTTTCTATTCCACAGATGCCTTTCCGAACGTGTCAGCTGGTAAGTATCTGTCACATGCAGTCTCTTTCATATACATATCTGCCATGGGTACATTTATTGTTGCCCATATTTTTGCTAACATCATGAGATATAATAATAATTACATTTCCCTCCCTCCCTCCCTCTTTTGTCCATCCCCTTCTTCAGTTGTTGATCATACCAACTTCCATCACACTTTCATGTTCACCTGGTAAATTTTGTGCTAACTGAGATATATTAGTGATACTTGTTACACTTTTGTATCATTACAAAAGGGAATGTTTTGTCCTAAATTAGAGGTCCTATCTTCATGGGCACAGTCTAAGACCAATGTTTCCAGTTTTTGTTTCTCCACAATAACTCTTAGTTTTAAGATAGAGGGATGTAGTTTTAAGATAGAGGGATGACATTTTGTGTAATTATATAGCACTACTGGGAGATGTATTAGGTGTTATCATTGGGTCATATAAGATCAAGGTAAGAAATCAAAGTACTGACACATTTTCATCTATGCTCAAAATATTAGGGTGGTGGACATAAAATCACTAAAATTGTTTGTTTGTCTAATTACCAACACAGAGTGTCATCTGTATTTTGAGTTTTGGGCTAAACTTTGGCAAGCACAAATATGTTTCTGCATCAAAATGTTTCCCTTGTGGAGAGTTATGTTATCACTCCTTGGTGCCATTGTAGATAATAAAGCAGATACATGGAGAGAAAGTATGAAAATCTTCACAGTGAAGACTTTACCTCATTGCCAATAGCATGGTAGATGTAAATATATCTTACAGAGTTGATATGCCTCAAATAGTAATGGGATAATGTGAATCTGATTGTCAACATCCTGACTGCATTATCTGGTACAGTTATGGGCATTAGTCAGTGTTCTTGCTTTTTGGGTCTTAGTCAGTTTGGTTTGCAGCTTTGTACTACTAGCAAGACTTGGATGGGATCAATTTTTAGCAAAGCTTGTTATCATTTAGTCAAGTTGTGGCCATTCATATAAAATTCCTTATCAAAACTGGTTCAAATCAAATTTCTGTAAAAAAAATAGTAATGCATGCAGTAAAACTTTTTATTTGTTTTGAGTCAAATCAATGGCTCACAACTTGACTAATGAATATAGGTAACCTATGTTCATTTGACGTACCCCATCATGTACTGTTCTGTCATCTTGTATTATGCATTTATATGTATACATTCAGAAGACCTTGGTAAAGTTTGATCTTCACTATTGTCTGACAAGTGTATGGAATTACGGCCTCTGCTTAGTTTAACCCTTTGCCATTCAATATTGCATCATGTTAGTTGGGGCTTCCATGTCATATGGACACATTTCTAGGAATTTTGTCATTTTGTTTCAATAATTAGTCTAAAAAATGAACTAGAGATCAACTTACTGTTGAGTCCTTTCCTACATGTTCAAAATTCTTTCTTGATTAAACTCATTTTCTTCATCCCTAAAATTGTTTGTTAATTGAGGAATAATTCACATTTATTCTCACATTACTAATCTATAACACAGTATTTTACACACCTGATGTATGACGAGTATATCCTGTTCTAACATTGTGTGTCTGCCACATTTCGTTTCAGTTATACCTTGTACAATGATCAGAATTTGGAGATTGCTTTTTTGTTGGTTAATAAAGAAACCTATTGAGTGTTGGGGGTTAAAAGGCAGTGAATTGAATTATATATGTTGGGATGAAATGGTCAAAATAAAAGCCAAGCCATTCAAATTAAGATAAAAATTGCTTTTTTATTATGAATTGTGTTTGACACAGTTTTCTCTCAGTGAACTTCATAAATAATTTGCCCTTTCATCAATAATTTGCCCTTTCAGTTACTGAAGAACCTTTTGCTTTTAAGATGAAAGGGTCAAGGTCACTGTGACATGGTCATTTATGTCTGGAGTCAGACAAGCTCTGCTGATGCCTTTACAGAGTACTATAGTACTGAGGGTGAAAGCTTAACATGGTTGCTTCACATTATTATAGTACTGAGTGTGAAAGCTTAACATGGTTGCTTCACATTACTATTGTACTGAGGGTGAAAGCTTAACATGGTTGCTTCACATTACTATAGTACTGAGTGTGAAAGCTTAACATGGTTGCTTCACATTACTATAGTACTGAGTGTGAAAGCTTAACATGGTTGCTTCACATTGCTATTGTACTGAGGGTGAAAGCTTAACATGGTTGCGGGGCCCCGAGTGGCCGAGTGGTCTAAAGCGCTGACCGTTACGGATCACTGCCATCTCACCTCTGTCTGCGTGAGTTCGAGTCCAGGCTCGGCTAACGTGGGTACGTGAGAAAACCTGCCAGTAGCTTCTCGTGGGTCGGTGGTTCTTCCCGGGATTTTCCAGGGTTCTTCCTCCACCATTAATACTGGCCGCCATGTATAGCCTATCTTGTGCTGAAAAATGGCGTTAAACCCTATAACAACAACAACAACATTAACATGGTTGCTTCACATTACTATTGTACTGAAGGTGAAAGCTTAACATGGTTGCTTCACATTACTATTGTACTGAGGGTGAAAGCTTAACATGGTTGCTTCACATTACTATAGTACTGAGGGTGAAAGCTTAACATGGTTGCTTCACATTACTATAGTACTGAGGGTGAAAGATTAACACAATGCATTCACATTACTATTGTGCTGAGGGTGAAAGCTTAATACAGTATATTCACATTACTATTGTACTGAGGGTGAAAACTTAATACAGTATATTCACATTACTATTTGTACTGAGGGTGAAAGCTTAACATTGTGCATTCCCAGTACATGTACTATTGTACAGAGGGTGAAAGCTTAACATGGTTCATTCACATTACTATTGTATATATATGCACACACACACACTCACATTTATAGTAGGGATGGATAGGTACCCAATCTGGACCCAGCTGGGTTTTGCACTGCCTGGAAAAAACCAACCCGGCAAAATTTCCCTACCCATCCATCCCTAATATACATAGTTAGGAAAATAGATTTCTTCTCAAGTTTTGGTGATTGCTTAATGATTTTTGGGCAGGGTGGGTCTCTGTTCTTTTGAGAACAACTTTGCCATAACATACTGGTATTGTTTGATCTAAGTTCATACATTCTACATTAATTACGATTTTTATTTGCACCTTCTGAAAACCCATCATGGCTCAGTAAACTCTTGTATTGAGGATGAAAATCCTGGAGATGGTATGATAATTTGGAAATAATATTTTAAACACAGAGGTGTGTTTATCTCCAGAAAATGTTGTAATTGATACACAGAGCCCTCAGTGAAGTTCTTTATGCATCTTCGAAACTTGTTCTGTTTATATGATAGGCTAGGGCCTACTTTTATAGTGTATGCACCTTTGGTAGTATATATAACTCTCCTAAAACCAGAGCCAATGGTCCTTATGCTGTAATACGTACTGAGTGTCGTTATACTTCGGTTAAGGTTGTGCACCTTCTGGGTAGCACCTTCACCCATATAATCTAGTCCTTGCACCTTCGGAGGTTATAATATGTGCACCTTATGCTTCTGTAATGAACATTGGTATAGTTATCTGATTTGAATGCATTTTTGTCATGTAGTATTGTGCATCTTTTGCACCTTCTATCTTGGGCCACAGTATACTGTGTAGTTTCCAGTGGCAAACTTTCAGTGTACCATCACTTTTCTAGTGTTTTGGCAGTGTACCTTATATATTATTTCTGGTGCACATCATAAATGCATATCCCAGTCTCTGGAGAAAACATCTTCTATTTGAAGTCATGTAGTTGATATAAGCTCATCTATATTGACCTTAGAATACTAGGATTAGACTATCTCAACTTAACAAATTATTCAATTATTCCTTTGTAATTTTCTTTACACATACATTCTGTTATTTTGAATTGTGCTTAAATATATTTATTTACAGAACTGAATCATATCATATGTATTTGTATTAGCAACTGATAGCCACCATAATAAACTTATATTTGTGTTGACAATTTCTGTTTTTGTTCTCTCTTCTCACATGACAGAAGTAGGGGACCCACACACATGTAACCACCATTTGAGTCTGCTCAAAGTTGACCCAGCCTAGCCACCTGAACCTGGCCAGGTTTTGCACTACTTTATAAAAACCGACCCAGGCTGGGTACTTGGATCTATTACCCGGCAAAATTTCCCTACCCATCCATCCCTAATTTTCAGTCATATAAACATATTAATTAATACAGTGAAATATCCCTGGACCTGGCACTGCCTGGTCAATATCAGTTGTCCTGTTAACTAGTCAGAAGTTGGTGTTTATTTGTTGTATGAAGAGTCATTAATTTGGTATTCATCTGATGTGGTCTACTTTGATTCAGTTATAAATACTGACCTTAGGCTACTCTGCTTTTTCTCTGGGAGAAATATATGCCACAAAGAGAATAGCAAATTTACTCCCCAAGTTTTAAAATGATTATGAAAAAGCTTAATTCAGCAATTGTACAGGCTACTTATAGTAAAGATCAAGTATCAGTTTGTATTCACCTTCAAAGAGCAGGGCTTGTATGTATACAATATGTTAAAGTTAGGGATTGACTGTTGACTGTATTTATTCTTTGACTTAATCATGTTTGATTTTGTTTTTCAGAATTTGAAGTCTTTCATCAGCCTACAACTGGTGAAGGATGGCTAGTACTTCTGGGTTTTACGTTTGTCCTGGGAATTCTGGTAGATGGCTTGCTCATTCATCTCTTTGGTTTCCACTGCTACCTTTGTAAGTCACAACTGGCAATTTTAGATCTATACATTATGTTTTGCCTGTATCATCTGATAAAAAGACACAGGTATTTTAGATCGTCATTTGTATTGTTGTCAACAATGTTAAAATTATGTTTGAAGGTTTTTGAGTTTTCATATCATACATAGGGAAGTTAAATCATAGTGCAGTTTGCAGGTTGGACAATTTTTTGTAGAGCTTTTGGTTTGTTTTCTTTAATGATATGAGATTATAGCTGGATTGCATATAGATTGAAGGCAGTGGGTCATGTATTTTTAGCATTCCTGGAAATGTTGGGGATAAAAGATGTAAATTGCCATGCTAAAGAAGACATGGACTTAAACCAAATCTTTGTAAGCTTTGGAGTAAGCATCAGAATGACTGAATAGAGGAAATACTTTTGGATTTTTTTAATAAGAAATTTGAGGGTTACCACAGGACACTTGTCATAATCTGTTGAATACATGCCTTTGTCACATGGTGTTGCAACATTGCTTATTCCCCTCTGGATATTCTTCTGTTTGTTTTGTGTGAGATAAATGCTTATTCTCTTCTGTCATCATCAAATAGAAATTGGTAAGAATTTGGGGGTGAGTTTGTGCTGAAACTCCAATCCCCGACTTACAGAGTAGATAACTAGATTAAACCAAACTTTGTACCTTAGTAGTAATGGATTTACATCTTGTTGCAGGCAAGTACTTATTTTCTTGAGTTCATTATTTTCTATGACAGATTTGTATTGGTTTGCGTGCAGTGACCAACTTTTGACTATGAATTTTAAGTTTGCATTCAAAATATCCTTTGCAAACCTTTGAGATTTCTATTTATAGGTGATTTAGTGGTTTTTAATGTATTCTTGTCATACATCATGATTTGATTGAATGATATTGTTTTGGCTCTTGTATCTGTACTGATAAACTTCAGTGTAGAATTCCCTAAGCTTCCCACCTAATATTTATAGGTCAGTATTTCTAAAATCAACAGACTGACCTACAGGCTCCATGCACCATTCTTAAAAAATAGTATTTTGTTTAAACATGAACATTTTCCATAAAAGAAAATCTATGCAAAAGTGAATAAAAACCCCACATAAATAACACAAAGATCTTTCGAATTTCATCTTTAAAAAAAATTTAAAATTTCTTTTGAAGATATGCGTTTTGGCTCTAAATCTGTTTAAATTGGGGTAAAATGCAAACTAAAAAACAATGAACATTATTTCTTTGTGAACTTAAAACTTGTGTCAGAATTAAAATTGTTTCAAAAGGTAAATTCTGTTCATTTATTTTTATTCAAAGTATAAATGATTTTAAAATTTTCTATAGTATTGGTTAAATTGTGAATTTATAATTAGACATAAAAATATTTTGATTTCCTGTATTTTCAAATACTGCCAAAGCTTAAATAGTGTCTAGAAGTTGTTGTTGGATACCTTGAAACAAGTTTACTCCCCACTTGGTGTTTTTCTGGCTAATTCAGTATTTTATGTTATTTGATCTCTTCTAGGTCCGCTGCAGTTAACTTATTTAATTTGTGATGTGTCTCATTTGCATTCTTGCCACTTTGGGTGACAAGAAAAGGCCAGCAAGCTGCTTGTCATCTTGGAGGTTAGCTTGCATTATTTGTGCAAAAAGAGCAAGAAATATACATGGGACATATTTATAGAAACATTTTTTATTGTGTGCAAACTAAAACATATACAAATTCCAATCATGACTTAGCTGCATGGTTTACAAAGAGTCAACATATTCTATTTATAGTTCCCTGGGATTGCCAGAGACTAAAACTAAATCTGGGTCATTTAGTGACTGAAATAGCTTGTAATCCATCTGATTTATACAGGCGTAAATGCAAACATTTAGATGTCATGTAACATGTTTTATCCAATGATCTTTTACCTTTTGTATAAGTAATATGAATATTGTAACTATTAGATCAGCACGTAGACCATGGCCAATGTTCTAATATTGTTGTGCTAGTTTTACCTCGATAGACAAGATGCCATCCTTCGCTTGTCCTCACTTAAGTTACAGCATTCTGTGCAGTGCCTTGTTTACTCTTTGGTTCATGCTTGCTTTTTGGCAGTTGCAAGGAGGATTATAGGAGGAAGGCCAGACAAGAACTGATTTTCAGCTCACATTGCCTCAACCTTCCATTTTTTGGCCCATGTCAGTATCATTCTCAATGGAAAGATGATCACTGGCAGAAGACGAGACTGAGCTTTTGTCTCCTGTTGAACTTTATATATCAACAGGCCCTTCATATTTGCCATAGTGTGTAATTAAGGTGCAAGAAAACTGTTTCCCCTTCTCAAAGCCTCCTATTAACTGCCAATGACTCTGCCTTAGATGCCCACCAGCAATCTACCTGTAGGTACCAGGCTTCATGATTTTTTTCAGACTGGATCAACTTTTCTTGAGAAAACAAATGGGTGATCCAAGTCATTTTCGAGGGGCTTTGTATTTTGTTCACCCACCCAACTTCCATTTTGTCTTCCTCTTTTATGACAGAAGTCACATGCTGAACTTTCTGGGTTTGTCCTTAAGACTTTTCCTGGTGCCAAAAGCTAACAAAAAGTTCCAGTCAGTTATAGACTTAATCCAACTTAACAAATACATATCCCTTCAAGCATTAGAATGGAGATGGCACAGTCGGTAAAACTTTCCATGAAGAGGGACAATTTCATGATCAGTCATAATTTAACAGATGTCTATACTCATATCCCCATTCCTCCAGCTTAATGCAGGTTTCTTCACTTTGCATTTCCAGGAACTCCCACTGGGACTTAATTTCAGCCCCTGGGAGATTGATGTCACCCTGTTCAGGTTGATCTCTTCAACAATGACAGCAGTATATCGGAATAATATCCTTGAAAAACATATGGTAAGTTCAAGGTTAATTCAGGACATGCATCGCCTCATCTCCTTTTTGCCTCTTGTGAACATGGATAAGTCAGATCTCACACTTTCCCAGCACTTTGTACAGTAGGGTATTACTTTTTATACTCAGCCTTGTTTGTCTCCCTCGCAAGCACATAAAATCAAGTTGATTTCTAAAAGGTAGTGGATTCTGCAAGAGAGTTTTGCAAACCTGCTCCACCTCAACTGAATCTTTATTCACCCACTGCACCTGACTCTCCCTATCACAGTGCCAATATTTAAGTTGCTTAGATTATTCCATTTTGAACTCAACCCATGTCCATGTCAGAACCCAGAATGGCTCATGACAAGGATAACTCTGGAGAACTTCCAACTGGAGATTACAGTCCATATGAAAGCCATTTCTAACATGGGGGTGGGGGAGAGGGCAACTATTAATCTCTTTCTCTGCAATCAGCATCAGTTGAGGGCTAGAAGAGAATACCATTCACATCAGCCTTCTGGAAATGAAAGCCATAATCAATGCCTTCCATCCCTGGAAGAAGAATCTGCTCTGTGGGGATGTGATCTCATCATGTCCAAGAACAATGTAGTGGTGACCTAGCCCTCAAACTAGGGAGGGGGATGACCGGGTCACTAGAAACATGTATCCTGGTTTGGGACTTTGTGCACTGGTGTTCCTGGCACAAGGTAACATCTTTGGCAAGTTCATTGTCCTTGCCAATTCATTGTTGAGGAGTCTCCAGACTTCACACACTGGTCCCTGCAGCAATCAATCATTCATCAGATCTGCACACTTTGGGGGCATCTGATGATAGACCACTTTGCAACAAGGTGGAACCAGATGCTGCCCACCTTGTCTCTCCAGGCCTTGACCCAGAAGCCTGGGCAATTGATGTTCTGTTCCCAAGAATAATTCCAAAGATAAGGATTTTTTATTGCTTCTCTCAGATGAGATGAGACAAATCCTAGGTCAACATCTAACTTGTTTTGGCAACTGACATTCCCAAGAAATGTCCAGAAACAACCAACAACTGCTGAAACAACCCTGGTCATAGGTTTTCAGACAGGCTTCTCCTTCACTCCTGACTTGTTTTCAGAGATCCTTGCGCAGAATGGAGTTAAGCTCTTAAGACATGGAAGGATCACACAAGTGAGAAGTCCCTCCAATTTGATGGCATGTGAAAGGAAGTGGCATGTCTTTATAGGCTGGTACAAGGACAACATCTCTTCATTGTGAGCTTCAATTTCTCAGCTTGCTAACTGAAAAAGTTAGTGCCTGTTATGATCAGTTGTTATCATTCCATGATTTCTGACACGTTCATACATCATGGGAAAAGGAATATAGGTCATGACAAGGACCTTTTTCAGACTTGCTGGCCAATTTTGATCTGAATCAGCCCTGGTCACTCACCTTGTTCTCCCAGTGGAAGCTTTCCTGAGTTCTGATATAATGGCTAACTCTGATAAATTCAAGCCAATCTTTAGAACATGATTAAAGCTACACAAGACACTTTCTGATAGATAAGATTCAGACTGCTGGGTGAGTGAATGCATCCCCTTTTGATGGACATGATCTATCTCAAGTTCTGTTCAGATGGGTTGTTCAAATAATCCAACCAGGCGTTATAGCTAAGAATAGGTTACCATCTCTGATAACCAGAGATTGGCTGTTTGCTACTTTCCTCAATTGATCCATCAAGAATGGCAGATTTGCAAGACCTGCTGTATGATTATAGATGATGTTTGAAATGCATGGAAGGCATTCAGGGGTCCATGATGATAATTTTTTTTCCCCCAGTGAAGATGGGAAAGCAAGACATAGCTCCCCAAGCTTCAGCTTCTTAGCTCAAGTGGTTCATCTGCCCATCACATTCTAGTGTTTCAGAAAATAAGATATGCCTTGTTAAGGTTTGTGTTCATTAGGTTCTTGCCATCTCTACAAGCCTCATTTTCAAATGCAACATTTTGATCCAAGACATCACTAAGGTCATTGGCGACCACCTTCACAAGCTCATATTTTATGATCTAGCATTGCAGAGAGAAATGAATATGGTGTCACAGATGGCTGGTGCACAGATGATCACTGGACTCAATTGACAATTGCATAAATTCATCATGTGGAGTAAGCTTGTAGCTGTAAATGGATTCACCTGAAGATTTTCTTTTTGACAAGGAAATGCCACTGATGTACTTGTTACCTTTATATAGTTAATATGGTTTACATAATTCTTGGTCTTGCAGCCTAGTAGTGTAAGGAGAATAATGTCATCTTCTGCATAAGGATTCCATTCATATTTCATCCACAAGGTACCCAATTAAAAGGTTGGATTCTCATGCAATTCCTCCTCCTATTACTTATTCTTCTAATGTTAATGTGATTGGGTAATGTATTTGATGGAGACTAGACACTATGTTTCTCTGAGAATATTTATCCAAACATATTACTATGAAGCCCTCCTACAAGTGCAAGCATCCTCATTGATGTTCTGCATAAGTTTAAACTGAAGAACATCTGGTGTATGGGTAGCAACCTAGTGGTAGCAAAGGGAGGTAATTATGGTAGGTTGGAAGAGCTTCTTCCCATGGATCCTGTTCTTTTTAAGACCATATGATATATAGATGGAAAAGATGACATTTTTGGGATCTCTCCAGAATAGCTGGATTCAAGAGGTAGCAGAGTTTCATTCCCAATACTAATTTGATAGTATAAGTGTTCTCAGAGAAACAATTTACAATAACAATTTCCTTTTATATCATACAAAGGATTATTTATTGTTATTGTCTTTGTTCAATTGAATCATGTGGCATGGTATTTAGAATTGTTTACCAAAAACATTTTCAATGACCAAATTATTTTTGTAATCCAGGAACCAAGGTTGCCAAAAAAAAATTCACATTCAGATCAGACTAACCTAAATTTCATAATGTTTGATTTGGTCATTAATTTGAAAGCAGTGAATGAGACAATACAGTTTTGAAGTTAGCTTGAACTGAGAATTCTTTGCATGATTAGGCTGATCTTCTCTTTAGTAATTGCAGAGTTAAAGCAGAATACATCAATACCATAATACATATTGAATGTACCTTAATGCAGGCATGTCAAGTTAGTGGGCCACATGCGGCTCAGTCCTTCACATTTGGAGCTCACTGTCATGTAGGCAGTCCTTTTAAAAATATGCATTTTAATTAATATGCATATTTAGTGATAATGAACTGTTCTTGCTCTTGAGGCAGTGACCTTAAAAATTTTATCTGTTTTCTCCACCAGCCTAAAAAAAGGTTGTATGCCCATGCCTTAGTGCATTCATGAATAAGACAGCTATCTACAAAAGAATTTTGAAAACTTTTGTCATATGTTGGATGAGATGGAACATTTTCTCCAAGTTAACTGGATTGACCAAATGAATGAAACACAGAAAGCTTGTGTATTTTGAACTATTGCACACATAAGTTTGGTCCAGCTGCAACTGCACATGTATGGTTGGTCCAGCTGCAAACTGCATAGACCCAGAACTGTCATCACTTAATGTGCTGGCAGATCTGTGTCTATACTGTTAGGCCTAATCAGAAGAACAAACAACATGCACCCTGAGCTGCTGACACATTATGCAACAACAGGCCAGGGTCTATGTTGGTTGCAGTTAGACCCAGCTTATACATGAGCTTATATGGTAAATGAAAAACACTAAAATAAGTGCTTGTTCATCAAAACTAGAAATTTGTTTACGTAGTACATGTACTAATCTTCTTGGGTTGTTGATCTGGGAAAGGAAGAAGCAGGAAACAATTTTATATCCAGTCCATTTAGGGTTTTCATTTACGGACCAGTTATAAACTATGTGAATTTGAGCAATGGAATTCTGCATTTTTGTATGCGAACACTTGACCCTTTTTCACATGGAAGGTTAAAGCAATGAATGAATATCCCAAAAAGTATAGTTTTGAATTCATACTTTTAACATTGTAAACAGCAAACTGTTGTAAATCATACTGGTGGTAAATGTTGATTTCATTCCCACAGTGTACCATGGGATCACCACCTACGATTACATCATAATGGATAGAGATAAGGAAAAAGAAACAGAGAGAGATGAGGATGTCAATAGTATTACAAGCAGCAAGAGAGGAAAACGGGTAAGATAGTCTTAAATATGACTCCAGGATTTTTAAAATACATATATGCATATATTAGGGTTTTGATTCCTCTATGAGGATTTCAGAGCACCATTGAGGGTGACACACAGCAATGTTGTTTGCTGTACATACCATACAATATAGTGAAGGTTAATATTCTTTTACATGTCTTTCACCTGTTTAGATCATCTTCATTAGCCAAGGTTCTGATAAGTTAATTCTATCTTCACCTTGGTGGATCGATCAGATAGTTTTGTGCTTCAGGTCTGTGAATTTCATTGGATGCAGCAGCAAACCATTGCAACCAATCAGAATCAAGTTCAGATTTGATAATTGTGGCAAGTTTCATGTGCATATCATTTTGCATAGCATTGGTTGCCATTTTGGCAAATTGCAGTGTTCTTTGGAAAATTGCTAACTTTCAACCATTGTATGGTACTGAACAGGGAGGATTGTGTGAGACTTCAATATTAATGAATATTGTTCTTTGGAAGAAATGCATGATAATTATTCATCAGGGGTGTTTCAGAGGCTTATGATTTAAATATTCAATTATAAAACCAGAATTAAATGATGCATTAATAATACCTCCTTGATGCTTATATTCTGCTCCATGGCTTTTGTAGTGCCTTTGAAAGGAGGCGATGGCTCAGGGCAAAATTGTTTGCACAACTCTCAGAGTATTGAGAAAGTTAACATACATTTACATGTCTTGCACTTGTTTGGACTGACATTTAGTTTTGATCACTACTAGGAAGACTGTATGCTCTCTGATGCAGACAGCTGATGAAAATAACTGCTTCTGTGTGCTGTGGAAAAGTACTTGAAATATCACAAAGTATACTCACTTTGCTATTCTGTGATGTAAAAAAATTAATTTTAACTGGGTGGGCATTACTGTTTTCTGTAAATGGAATTTTAAAATATTAGAAAACTAAAGAAAAGTTAGTTTCTTTTTTTATATAAAAATTATTTACCTCTGATGTTCAGGACCTGAAACAGGAGTGCAGAGCTAGCAGTGTTCTTTGAGATGCACATTAGAAGTAAGGCCTAGCTGTATACTCTCAAACCCAAATTGATCCCTATCCTTTAGATATGAAATTAAATAAAGTTATAGGTTCTTTAAACCTTTGCTAGGATATGTACATTACTTTTTCATAAGGATTATCAGTGGGGAAATTCAGGAGAATATCTTTTCTTTAATCTTGTATTTTGTATCTTGAAATCTATGTAGAACTATGACATTCATTGAAATTCTCATATTATAGATTTATGGAACAAATTACTCTTCAGATGTCTTACATAATTTCATTCTTAATAATGCTGGACACAGTCCATTGCTGTAAATTTGTGTTTATATTTGTACATAAGATATCTATGATCTTTTATGTTTAAAACACTTTTATTTTATATTTATAATTTTAGATGTATGGTCTGTGCAGTCTGAAAAAAAGAATTCTTATCTTTTAATTTTTTAACCCTGTGCAGATATGTGAAACCTTAAAAGCATGTCAATATAATATTGACTATATGGTGCTGATCAAAATTAAAGTTCGAAAGTATATAAATGCATCATAACAGTATTCTAATTGTTAGCCTCACTCTGCATCTTTGAAGATGTTTTACTTGACTCAGCTTCATTTAGGAGTTAAGAAATTTAGAAAAGCTAATTAGCAAGTATATCACAACATCCTGACTCAGTGGACAGATGCATTCTTTCATGAACTCTTGTTCAAATTTAACACCATGCAGGTATCAAAGCAGAAATGCACAGTACTGTGAAATGCTTCATTTTCTTGTTTCTGATTTTGTGGTTTGGGTGAAAAAGTACATATTCAAGGGTACCTAATTTCTTGGATCTATAATTTACACAAAAAAACAAGGATGTATATATGTCTCTGTAAACAATTATAATGACAATAATTTCCACACATTTGAGAGGAAACAGATGTAATCTGTACTGCAGTTATTAAGGCGATTAATTAAGTTGTTCATTTCTGTCATCTTATGTAAATGTGGAGATCTTAAAGAAAATACTTCTTTTTCCACACATGTGTGAGTTAGCACATTTAACACAGTTAATGTAATCTTAGGTAATTAGGTTCTCATGTATTCTTAAAGACTGATATCAAAGCATAAAGTTCTCAACAATTAGGGATTGAACAATGCCAATGATTGTAAACCTCATTTATTTGAAATAAGCGTGCCAAAATGCCCTGTGGGAACCCCATGTTGCTGGGTGACCCTGACCTTGTGGTGCAGAATTCAATCTGTAAAGCTTTGATGAATTTTGGTGTTATTAATGCATGCATATTGCAATGGCTGGTGCTGAATGAATTGACAAAATATGCAAAGCAAACTTCAGTGATGCAGATAGTGGAGATATACATTGAGAATAGGTCTCAGTTGACCTGAAAACATCTACCCTTAAGCAAATTCACTCTGAGTGGCTTCTCTGCACACATGACAAAGTAGCACTTTGGAAAGACCTGACTGAAATGGACTTTGAGAAAGAGGGACTAGTCTTCTGATTGTCTATTTAATAGTTGATGTGTGCAAAAATGTATATATAATTGGGAATAATATGTACTTTGTGAAATAAAGGACACAGACATTGATTAAATCTGCATTTATTACTATACATCAGGTAGAGTCATTACAATCTTGCACAGGTTTTCATGCTGATGAAATTTTGCATTAAAATTAAATTGTAATCATGTGTTACTACTCATACATTTATTTAACCTAATGTATATTTCACATTGTCAGCACTATAGATAGTCATGATATTAAAACAAAAAAAGAAGCAGGTAATGCCTTTTCATTGCATATGATGGGGAGTGGGGTGAATGTTGGTTTGGTGGATATTTCATTGTGATTTTAAATCCATGGTCTAGCTCATGACGAAACCACAAAATCAGAAGCCAGTGAATTAAAATGTTTCACAATATATAATTTAGAATACCAGTAGTCAAATGTTAAGTTTATAATAGTAACCCAATAATAAGAAATGTCAGTCTGTTAAATTTTATTATTTGCTGTTCTAGATGCCATATTGCTTTATAACATTATTAATAAGCCTTAGGTTGAAGAGCTCACATGGAGTCATCTCCCTTTTCTTTCTTGACTAACAAATACTTGTTATATTGCATATTGCAAACACTGTAGGATGGAAGTTTGAAGTATCGAGACTTTTGCCACTATATCACTGGATTTTTAATTGAAGAACACTTATTCTACAGAGCTTTTGGACAACATATATTTAATATATACATGTGTCTGAAAATGTTTCAGCTGATATATATATATATATATATATATATATATATATATATATATATATATATATATATATATGGGGGGGGTTGCATTGTAAACTTGTGTACATTTAAAAATTTTGCCAAATTTGTAATTTAGCAGTACTTCAGTTAGTTCATTCTAAGTCAGATTTTGAGAATTTGTTACCAGATTTTGAAAATCACAAAAAGATTAAACCTTTTCTTTTAATATGGTATTTTTATTTAAACCATTGCCTCATGTACTGATATTTTATATTAAAATTTTTGTACATTTCAGAACAAAGTCACACCCACAGTACAAAATAGAAAGCAAACATTCAATGATTCCAAACAATCCAGGCTGAAACAAACGAATATGTAAGTTGTCTTTGAATTTATACCTTTTCATGGTACAGTGATATATAGATCAAGCATTTCATACTAACATCTTTTTGCAATAAACAAAGTATTAAACAATGTATTACATCTCAGTATCTTTCATGTTAATTTAAAATCAGTACATAAGATTTGTTTTTTGTGCCATTAAAATGACTACCCAGGAACTTGAAAAATTAGGGACCAATTTTCAGACCTATGAGCCAGGTATTAAACTAAGGTTGGAATTCCCAAATATTGTCATGGAAAAAAAGGGAAAAAATATTAAGCTGAAAACTTTATTTGTCTGTGATTATGACTATATGCATGAATATATAAATATTTTACCGGTAAAAAACATTTTGACTTGTGAATTCATATCAGTATGCATCAGTGTTTATTCTATTTTATATTAATATTGATTTTAAAATAACACTGAAGCAGTGATTTTTCAAACTTATTACAGCCTGAGATGTTTTGCCGCTGGAATATAAGGCTGTAATTTAGCAGATAATAATCTTATCGAATTGTTTAGTTGATGATTATTCACATAATTTAATTATTAATTAATATATTCATATTCTGTACTATTTTTAACCTTTGACATGGACGTCTATCGACATAAAGAACATGGCTGAGTTTCATTGTAATAGGTTACAGTGTTATGCAAACCTAAACTTTTCCATAAAACATTTACAGGTGGATATTTTTTGCTGAATGAATATGGCTAAATTGTTATTTTTTATTAATAAGATTGATACATTAATTTATATACATACCATTTGTTTCTTGATCTAATGTTTTGGGAAAGAAAATGTTCACAGTCATCAGAATTTTGACCATTTACACTATATGGGTTGTAATGTAGTAAATGCATGCATGATTTACACAAGGTCATTTAGCTGTTCCATACAAAGGCATGGCTCTCATTCTAACTCAGAATGATGCATCTGATTATCACCACTATTGCACACTTTCAGAATCAGAATTATTCATCAATCATGATCAGCAGTCAGTTGATATTATTGATCAATTCACATGAGTATGCACCATGTGTAGAATTGCATAGTAGTTGCATATTCCAGTCTTGATCTCTTAAGATATTTTTTCCAATAAGTTTTTATCATGTCAGCCACAAAACAAACATCTAGGTGAACAAGACTAGGGAAATTCATGTAATTTGCATTACTACAAAATTTTACCATCTTACTGACCATGTGTAACAAACAAAATATAATGTGGAAAGGTACTGGCACACCATCACTCAGAAACATTGTTCAAAGTCACACTTTTTACAAGTCTTCGGTGTGAATTATATGTACATTGCCATAAGCTTGACTTGTTCATTCTCTGTACACATTTAATAAAATTGCTAATAGAATAGCAATTTCTTCCATTAATGTCAAATGAAACTACTGGAATTTTAATTGAAGCTGCAGCAAAATCTTCTAAGCACTTGTACACAATGATACCATGTATGGTCCATCATGTATTGCATAATTTTTGATGTACTTAGCCGAGTTTAACTTTATTTTCTTAGATCACTTGCCTACGTAGGCAAGTTCTCACAAAACCTACTTGCACAGACCAATTCATTACTTGCCCATCATTAAAATAAAGCAACATAATCTTTCAGTTTTTGCAGAAACACTCTTTAATACGTGTCTACTTGATATTCTTCTACATGCTTTTACTGCCTTGTCTTCAATCACAAACTTCCTTTTTTTGACACAGAAAACTCACATAAAGAAAATGCCATGATCTAACATTTCATTCATTCGTCTGACCAATATATGTAAATATTGGTTGATAAGGTTGCACATTATGTCTTAAAAATGTTCTTAAAGATGGAGAAAATAATTAGACAATTTATACACTACTACTGTAACAACAAAACCAGCTAGTTTTCATTATAAAGCCTAATTTAAATCTCTTGTATAAATAGTTTCATGTTGTAAATTAAAAATGTTTTATATTTCAGTGGTATGCTTCCAACAGTGAGTGCTAGTGTTGAGGATTACCAGAGGGTGCTGATGGAAGCTGAGGGTCGAATTGAGGGTGAAACACCACCACCCTCCACTAGTCCCATACACCAGTATGATTCCACCATTAACAACAACAATGTAAGTAAAACATATAACAGAGTAATGACAGACAAATCATCTTCATCCAACTTTCATTGACTATATTTATATAGTTATTTAGTATCATGTGTATTTATGGATATATTGTTAAGAGTTTCTAACAAGCAACAGTGCACTGCTTAGGTTTTCTGCTCAGCAGTGATCATTCTTTAATGCTTTAGCCTTTTCCATAATTAACAAGGAAGTCAGTTTTTATCATAATTTTCCTTCGAAAAGAAAACAAAAAGATCCCCTGGCACTATCTGATTTCATTTATGTTTTCCTTAAACCTGCTGTCAGCTGAATACTTGTCAATTGTTTCCTCATCATCTTTATTTCCTTCCATTGAAGATTGCATGGTATGATAATTAAGTAAAATAAATTGCTTAATTACAATCATAAACCTTTAAAGTAAATAAACAACAACCCACAAAAAAACCCAAAAAACCCCACTAGTATATGCAAATAATGAAAGATGTTGGCAAACTATGCAGCCAGGCTTCATGTGGAGAAAGTCCATAATAAGCTATAGAAGCGACACCAATAATTTTGTGCATACAAAAAATGTAAAGATATGTTTAGTATGACTAACAACACAGCTCATCTATGCTATAAATAAAATATTAGACTCATAATACATGTATTATATCCATAATTAGATTTTCCATGATCTTTGAAAGATGCAAGTTACAAAACATTTACAACATAGCTGCACACTGTTTGGCAAAGTATGATGCATACTGGACAAGTAACTTGAGTTTTCTGTCAGTTATTCTCACTGGTAACCATTTGACTAGAAAATAATGCAGTTGCAACTCATCTTCTGCATTAAATAATGTAGCATGTTGGCTCATTGGAAAGTTATATCAGGACATCCCAGAAGGAATATCTGAAACTTGAGATATAAGGACATGCAACACAAATATGATGTATCAAGTCTGTCTAAACATTCCCATATTGAACACACATATCTAGATATGCTTGAGAAATAGCAGTCTATAGTCTGTCTATACAAGCAAATACCTTACTGTTTTAGCCCATCACTATACTGAGGCAGTTCACAAGGATTCACACATCAAGGAGAATCTGTCAAAATCAGGCTTGTTAGAGATTCGTACTCTCCAGAGGCTATTTTCAAGCCCAACAATTTTCATCCATACCATTGCTCTCCAGTTTTGTTTATCTGGAATTTGGGAATGCTGCAAATATTAAACCTTTGTCAATGCTAAACACTAGTTTTGTATGTACATCATTATGCATCAAAGATAATCTGTGTAAAATGTTAATTTTCTCCTATCAGTTTTGGACTGCACTGATGTCCAACCTAGCATTCCAAGAGCAATATCTGATCTTGATTGTGTTGGGAAGCTTAGTAAATGTTTGGCAAACTGCTTAGAGTTTTATCCAGTGAAGAGAGATCACTTTGTAAAATATTACCCCATAATTCACTGCCATCAAACAGTGAAAGAAATATTACCCTTTTGATCACATCTGCAGCAACCAAAGTGTTTAAACCATTCAGTTTAATGCCAATACCAAACAGACCTTGAAAGAGTTTTTACCTTTCTTGCATGCCTTGACTATTGTGTCATGTGACATAAGCTTTTAATTAATCTGGTGTGCCAGATGTGTTGCAGAATCAGCAACTGGCAAACATGACAACACAAGATACCATTTCATATTGACATAATTCTTGTATGGTGGACTGAAGATAACATAGGACTTTATGATACTAAGCTCAGATCGCCACTTTCTACTGCAGGCATATGCGATATCTATCAGCTTTTGTAGACTGCTAGGATAAGTACCCAGAAGTGAAATATCATCAACTAGGTATGATTTTCCACAGCTATGGGTCCAATCTTTGTTCCAGATCCACTAATTTTTAACTGGATCTACAAGTCAATTATGAATATTGTATGCATCTAGGTTGACAAAACACCTTCTTGTCTCACTTCATGGCCAATTGGGAACCAGTCCAAATAATGTCCCTTCAACAAATGAATAAAAGTTTTTGTCAAAACTATGGCTAAAGTTTGGCTTGATGTGAATGTCCTCATAATATTTGGCAAAGCCATATACAAAGTGACATCATGCACACAAGCCCATCAATCGATATTTCCTGAAAAAATGTATATATTTGCCTCTCTTGACATTAACTCTCCAAAAATGTTTACATCAAATTCTGCACTTTTTCAATTTCACACATATATATATATACTTCCCCCATACATATACACCACTCCCTTGATAACTCACGCCCTGATTACTTGTGAACCCGTCAGTCATGGATCCCATTATTGTTACTAGAAAGTGCCAAAAATTTGACCCCTTTTTCTTGCACATGAAGAAAATCGCGATCAAAATTGGTACCTGAAACCTTGATATATCACTCGTTTTATCATCAAAAACAGTTGATATGACCTGGAAATCTGAATCAATATTATGAAATTATCAACTTTTAATAAGAAATCATGTATTTTGTAAAAAAAAAGAATTTCCAAACAACTTTCTTGGTACACTGTAAATAACAATGCAATGAAATTTTGATAATGAAATTGTCACAAACACCTACTTTAGGCAGCATTTTAATAAATAAATACCAACTAAATACGTTTTATTTTTTTTAATGAAGTGAAATGCGTGTTTTAGTTATATCTTTTAGTTCGGTTTAAGTGTAATGATCATAAATACAATTTGCCCTGTTGTATTCAAACTTGAAATATGTCAATCTACCGTAATGGCTATGTCCATGAGCATTTCTTTGAGAACCTAATTAAGTGCAGACAGTGTTTTGATACCAAATTTGTGTAAGTATTTGTTGCATTGTTGCACTGATTTTAAAGCTGACCTCCTTGTATTACCATTGTTAATTACGTCTTTTGTATCAAATAAAGGGGGTGAACGAATTGAAAAGTTAAAAGGTATGCAAATCCAACCTGTGTAAGAGCTAGCGGCCCCAGTCTAGTGTTAGGTCAATTCAATTCAAGCAATCAATTGATCACTGTTACAATTATTTGGAAGAACAAATTATATTTAAACTACCTTAAATTAGCATGCTCATTTTTTCAAATGTGATCAATGAAAACAAGATAACCATGGAATGAATACTTGATGACATAAATTTCTGTTTCACAGATATGTTTTATTGATGAAAAGCTAGTTTCAGAGTTTGTAGTTAATTTGCAATTCCTGAATTGGCACTTGGAGATTTCCTCACAGATGAAAAGAAGTTTCACTATTACTTGCAATGAAATCAAGGCATCAGTATTTCATTATAGAACAATACAAAATATTGACTTTCCATGATGACGGCTGTTTCACGAACTAAATGTTCCATATTTTTTAAATAAAAGGAATCTTGCTTGATTGTGAATTTGAATCAATAACTAGCTTGGTTAATGCTTAGTTTGCTCCTTGAGCTGCATTCCACAAGAGTAGAGAGCAAAGCAGGGAACATAAGGATCAGGGAACCATACTACTCAACAACATAAAGCAGTGATGTAATACACAATGTTTTTGCGGTTACAAGAAGGTTGTTGAAACCAGTTGGAATAATGGTAATGATCTCTCAGTGGTTGGACATCTTGAAAATAAAGGTCATTTTTACATAAAAATGAATAACTTCATTAGAAAAAATGCTTTATTGACAATTATTCCCAACGCAATTTTAAAACGAGTACTCAGTCATTAAATTGACCAGTTCACTACCACCCCCACCCCCAACCCCCACAGGTGTTTTCTCGATGTCCTGCAAGGATATAGTGCTGTCTTTGTTTGTGGATCTGGTTGTGCACAAGTTATCGAGGGATAGGTGTATTTCCATAGCTATATTTTACAGGTTTCTAAAGTCTGTCATTAGCTTTATATTCACTACCCTTTGGTCTTCCCTCACTTATCCAAATATACCTAGCTTGTCTTTGAAGTCTATGTGCTTCTTTAAGTTCTTTTGACCAGTATGGTTTGTCATGATAATTTTTACTTTGGGGGAATGATGTTGCTTGACTGCTGCTTTGCAGTAATAATGCACCAAAAAGTCTATCAATATTGTCTAAAATAATATCAATATTCAAAGTTTTCAGGCAATGATCCAGTTCTGTTTGATATCTTTTCGAAGCATCAGCATCTGTTTTATTCCAAGCTTTGCTATTTCTCTTCATAAACTGTCTAAAGTCTTTCCCACATTTAACTGTATGACGGGAAGTAAGTACAGGGATGTTTTCAGATGTCACTTGCTATCTGAAACAATGTATATATTCTTTATGCTGCTGCCTGTGCATTGATCCAAGAGTACAAAATATCACTATTTTCGCTGACATGAATGTATAACAGGAAACAGTGCATATAGTTCAATGACCGTCACTTACTAGATTATTATATCTTAAGAACTCATGAAATATCTTGTCCTTGTAATCACTGAATGTATCTGGTTCAGTTACTGCAGTGAAATCCTCAGTAAAATACACATTATCCAGCTGTGAACACTGATCATACAGATTTTGAATACAGCTCAATCTGTGCCCTGTACAAGTCTATGCCATAAAATAGGGATGGCATACATGCACAGAAATATATACATTTTGCAAATCTGGAAATTTAAATTCTATGCCAGCAATAATGTCAACATTCATTCCATCTATGAAGTTAACAGATCTTATGAGAGGTTTTGCAGACGATTGCAACACCTACTTTATTGCATTTGATCAAAATGACATTCGATGAAATATCCTCTGTCTTAGTGCTGCATTTGTAATCAGAATGAATATAATCACAAAATTGGAGCATGTGCTGAAATAGTTTATGCTCAGTTATGCATCCAACATTAACATCATATGTATCCAGCACTGCTTTAAGACTAACATTCCAGCTAAGTGTATTAAAATTCACATTAATTTTAGAGATCTTATCTTAATACTTATGAAATGTGAAAGCAGGACAAAGATGGTGAAACACACAAATTTTTGACAGTACATGTGGATAAACCTAAACAACTGACTGTGTAACCCTAGTCATGGAATATGACCACTCTGGCCCTTTATGCAACTCCAGATTGTGATTAAACCAATCCTGCCAGGATTGGTTCCCATACCATCTCCTTACATAAACACCTTTTGGCCATGTTATAATATTTTCAGTGGTATGGCATTGTGAGTTATATACATTCAGCTTGGTTGCTCAACAGTTACATCTACTGTGGATAACATTTTATGGATGATGGCTCTGTATTGTATTCTCCTCGAATTTATTGAGGTCCTCCATGGTAGATTTGACACAAATTCCATTCACATGAAAGCAGTTTGTTTTCCACCTGACCACACCTTCAAATGCAACATTCTCATCATTCTCCACAACACACTGAACAATGATATCTAAGCTGTTTTCTATATTGGGTTTGCCAAACGATCTAAGTCTTTGAACCTGACCACCCACCACAGTAGGTATCCTGCTTGGAGGGGTGACAATAACTTTCACATTATTGTTGCCAGCAATCAGAGATATATCATACTTGATCACCATCAAAGCACTTTGGTCAGAAAGCTGTTGAGAGTAAGCTAACAGCTTATTTTGATTCTGATTGGATTTGTGCATGGTATTTATTACACTGGGATGAATGTGGGCATTGGAATTTTGTCTGACATCTCCAGTGACTCAGGTGACATGTCTGCTATCAACAATGTGTAAAATCTTGTAAGAGCTTTTGGAAACCACTCTGCAGAATACTGACCCCATTCGATTTTTTCAAAGTCGATTGCACTGTTTTGAGACTCCACTGTGCTTATAACTGGTGAAGAGTCATTGGACTCAACCAAAACAAGAGATAAACAGTTTGACACAGAGTTCTTGTTCTGAAATGCACACTGAGTGCAATGTTTGTCACAACCACTTGTATTAAACTCAACTGAAATAGGTGATAAACAGTGAGACACAGAAGTCTTGCTCTGTGATGCACACAACAGAGAGTGTTGTTAATCACAACCATTGGAATTACCTGATAGGTTATACTGGGGCTAACAGTGTGAACAGCATCTGCATAAGACTTTGGTTTAGTCAAAGGCATCAGCTCAACATGCAGTTACTTGGTGATGGTGTGTAGTATTTCATTTTCTTTCATCAAGTTTCAGTCATTTTCATTGACATAATATCATCATGGAGCAGTTCATTTGTTTGAGATTGTGCCTTCAGCTTATTGTTTAGATCAGCATGAAATGTATTAAGGTCATTTTTTTGTCCCCAATGAGATTTGGATTGCCTTCAGAGCTATAATCTCCTCTCGGAGTGACACAACACTTTACTGTAACAGACAGTAATCATTCTTGATTTCGCTTGTAAAATTTTTGCTGAATGAAGCACTTGTTTCATTTGCCAAGACATGTTGATCATTTGGATTACACTGTTTTGTTTGTACACTAAGATTTGATTTCTTTTTGCTAAACAAAGACTTGATCTCATGATGATCCCCTTTCATAAAAATGGCTAAAGGATGACAGTCCCTTGCATACTTCATTCAACTGCTTATACCATTTGTTTTTTTTTTCTCACCACCAAAATGCCGATGGAGAGCCAGGATAACCTCATGCTCTACTAAATAAGACTGACCAGGTTATAGTATCTAATTTACACTCATGTGCGACCTCTTGCAATTTCTCGATATACCTGTCTCTGAGTAAATTATCTAATTCCTGGTCAAATCTTCAAAACTATAATCCAGCTTGGGAAACTGAGATATGTCAGTATGTTGGGTTGTAACATCCAGAAGATGAATCTTGGGCTCCTGTCAGAACATATGTGATAGACTTTCTGCCTATTTGTATACTGAGGTTGTGAACATATATATGCGTCATCAGTATTTTATATTTTCTATATGTGTATGTTATGTATTCACAGATGCCTGTGCATGTGTTCCAGGCTTGATACTTTCACTTTTAAAATCAATTTTTAGTGTCAAGCCAGATTCTTCACATCATGTTGTATATATTGTATATATTGTACATAATAGATAGAAGGCCTCAAAGTAGACTAGTACTGTAACTAAATGAGTTACCTTCTCTAAATAAAGTCATTATTATTATTATTATTATTATTATTATTATAGTATCTTTGCCTATTGAATTTGTTTTGTAAAATGCATTTAAGCCACAGTTACTGTGTACAACACAATGGCTTGTATTTACTGCTCTCAGTTCAGTATGTTTTCCCTAAACTAGCCTCAAATACAGAATTATCCATTATTGTATAGGAGTGTTGTAATGTCCAGCTAAACAATCCATCATTTTAGATGTAGTCAACCCACCACATTACCATATAGCTAATAGGTTAATTATAACCAGATGAATCGGGTACTGGGTGTGAGCACAACTGTAAAATGTTAGAGGTAATCTTTTTATATTATTCAGCTTATGAATCAGCAGGCACAAAACAATTGGAATTCTTTTCTCAAATTGATTAATTTCAGGATGAGAAGTCAACTAATTTTGGAGCAGATGATTCTACTGCTGTTAGGAAGCTTAAAAAAAAGAAGACATTACGCAGATCTAGCTCTTCTGCTGAGTCTCCGGTCTCCACCATAGGTAAGTGTTATGTTATGACTCTTTGGTCTTA
The DNA here is from genome assembly GCA_016617855.1 of Megalonaias nervosa. Classification (NCBI taxonomy): domain Eukaryota; kingdom Metazoa; phylum Mollusca; class Bivalvia; order Unionida; family Unionidae; genus Megalonaias; species Megalonaias nervosa. The sequence continues at coordinate 83,510 of JAECUM010008113.1, read as the reverse complement.
AACTAAATAACAGAAATGATCGAAAACCAACAAGTTTTGTAAAATTAAAAGAATAATTTATTTCTAATGATTGAATACAAAGTGAAAATTTAAAAAGAACTTACAGTATTATGAATTAAAACCCAAATAGTCCTAAAAGTTGTAGTCCAAGTCCAAAAGTATAGAATATTCTGAATAAATTCCAGTGTGTTCCAGATGAATTCCAATTTTGAAAGTGCTAATGTGCCAGTGGCCTGGAATAGTGCTGATGTGCTAACAGTCTGGATGTATCACAGTGATATAATTCAAAATGGATCTTAGATCTTAATGAATTTACAGTATTCCCAAAATAGTGATTTAGTCCAAAATTAATTATGAGCATTTTTTGTAATTCCAGTGAATAACTAAATAAATAAATCCTCAGTATGAACTGAAACAAGGCTAAAATGAATTCCACTAAGACGGATATTAAAATATGGTATTATGGGTAATTCTAATACAGTCAACCTTATTGTAAAACCTTAAGACAGAATTTGAGGACTAGGATGATGAAATTTCCATCAGACTGTAAACAAAATTTGTTTGTAGAAAATTCTAAGGTCAGAATCAAGACTGTATCTAGTAAACATGTCTATTATATATGACATTAGACATGTAAGCCTAACTCCTACCCTCAATTATGGCTACAAGTCAATCACACAATACAGTTAGATATGAATATAACATACCGGTATCATGGAAAAAAGTCAACACACAATACAGATAAAATATACATAACACTTACAGCAGTAGCAAATATTCTGCTGTTGTCTTGATTGCATATATACTGCTCTGTGACTTGCTAATGTAGTCTGTAGGTTAAGACACAGAACTCTGTTGTCATCTCTAAGAGCTCATTCCAGAAATGGAAAAATTGGGGCCCAAAGGCCCATGCTGGGTCAGAATGCAGACATGCCAACCCTTACAATTTGACACAAGTCTTACAGAAATGACCCTTAAATTACAGACTTGATGTATCTTAGAAAAATTATGGAAATAAGAGTCTTGGAGTAAAATCCAGATATTGGCTTGTACATGTTTGATTCAGATCTGGGTTTCGTATTAGAAGCAATGAAGTTGGTCAGGGAACCAGATTAACTTTTCAGTAGTGCATCAGGTGCTTTGTTTAATGCAAAACATCTGCATGATCAATCTATTCCTTATAGAATTTTTTCAATGGCTTTGCTTTGTATTCTTTGATCCTATAAAATTTGACAACTTTTTTAGTTTTTGAGGAGTACACACTGGTGGCTGATAAGTCTAAATTAATTGCAAACAAAATAGCAAACAAGACACTTTGATTTACTGTCACTCATAATCTTTCCTGACAACTCGTCCAGTACAGATTTTCACAAAAACCCATTTCAATTTGATTAAAACTATCTTCCTCCCTTGTTTTACCTGTGTTTTATTTACATATAATTTGAATTTTTAAGCAATTTTCTCAACTTCTAATTGGTCTGTTTTGTTTTGGCAGATAACCCAGAGTTATACATGAATAAGGGATATCTAGTGAACCTGAATCTTGCCATCAGGAATCCAGTGAAAATCCAGGCCCCTCCATCAATGACCCCAATGGGCTCAGGAAGGGCCCCAGAATACAACTCGGATACAGCTGATTCTCTTGATGAAGTGCCAGTAGGCAAATCCTTGAACATGTCTACTAAGACTTCAAGTGAATTACACCAAGCTGATGAAGATAAAACCCTTTCCCCAAAAGATGGAAGCAAAAAGGGACAAAAGAAGAGCAGAAGGAAAAAGAAAGCCATTAAAGAGGATTTGAATGCTACAACAATGTTTACTGTTAATTCTTCTGCTAGATTTAATACTGATGGAAGTCTAGATTATTCTGATGGATTTCAAAAGTTGCCATTGACACCTATTCAGATGCGCAAGAGGCCCACAGAGGTTCCTCCATTGGACTTAACTGCGCTTAAATCTAGCAACGAAAGCAATTCTTTCCGCCCCTTCAGTAGTGCAAGATCATCAGATACTTTTTACACTGAGAGGGTTTTGCCTAGTGTTCCAGAGAGGCCTGTAACAGATACTGAAGTGTAAAGCAATGCTCATCCCATTGTCTTCTACACAGTATTCAAATCACGCATTCCATCCCTTCCCCTTCAGAATTCCAATGAAATGAAATATTTTCCTTGTTTTTGCAAGTATTACTTTTTTTCTTGGTTTAAAAGAAATTAGTATTTACAGTTTTGTGTTTACTTTACATGTATATGAGTTAACAGGTTATTGTGAGTGTAAATATTTTGTCAGTAATATGGTATAATATAGTGCTGCAGTAGCTGGTTCTAAGTAAGTTCCGTTCCAAAACTTTCCTAGATTGCAGCAGATATTTCAAGTTTTTGTAAAGACTTCAGCCATTTTAAATTTTTGTAACGTTCAAGAAAATCTTCTTTCAGAATAGTAAGCATTTTCATCTCTGAATGAATTGCTTACAAAATATGAAAATGTTTAACTCTTGAAAAAAGAAAACTTTTTTTTTATAACTTTACATCAGTTACCTACAGCCCCTCCTGCCATAGAGGTTGATAGCCATTTATCCATTGGAATGATAGGGAATATAGTTTTAATGGCTTCTGTTACATGGTTTGATTAATATCCCAGATGTATATTTTTTCAGGCATGGTTTTGTTCCTTACAAAATTCAAACATATGTATTTAAAATTTCACCTAGATATTCACACAAAAATTTAGAAGTCTATTGGATTTTCAAAGGTGGAAGCTCATTGATAGCCAAGAGCTGTGTTTTTGTACTCAGTTGCTATGGTGTATATTATGGATAGTTACACTAGGTGAACAACTACAGGTCAGTTGTAAGTTTTGTATTTAGTTCAGGGCCTAAAGAGAGATTAGTTGTACTCAGCTGATTAAGTTACCCTGTATAAATAATGAATTTATTATTATTATTATTATTATTATTATTATTATTATTATTAATCTACTGTGATTATGTAAAGTATAACTAATTTATTAAATGCTTAGTAATTTAAAAATATGTCAAGAAAGGTTAAAGATGAAGGTTATAATTAAACCTATAAAAGAGTAAAATGATAGTGTAGTAAATTTGTTTTTTGATGTAAAATGCGTAAAATTGTATTTTTCATTATTTTTATACTGTAGAACCCGACCTTCTGCCAAAATAGCATGGTCTCTGAAGCCAGTTGGTCTCTCATAACAGGTCATGACACTATGTAATCAATAGATCGGTGTGTGGGGATTATGATCTCTCATAGCAGGTGCTCTCATAGCAGTGGTTTCTCAAGACAGGTTTACTGTGCTAATATTTTAAACATTTCTGTTCATAAAGGTAATAGCTTTGATACAGGTGATTGATTTCATTAAGCATTAAAATCCTGGAGATCAAAGTTTTTGGGGTGAAGTTAGAAAGAAAGATATTAGCAGCATTGTCAGAATCTGAATAACATTTACACGTATAATGTGCAAAAGCAATGCCTAAAAATTTTTATTCTAAGTGATTTTATGTCGGGGCTGTTCCATTTAAACATAAATAGTACCCAGGGAAGGCACTTTTTAAACAATATATACCAGGTACTATGTTTACTCAGAGAGTTCATGTGAAAATGATACAGAGTTCTAAATTACATCAATGGGTGACTACTCCACATTAAATGTGCCTTCCCTGGGTCCCAAGTATATTTTACTGGAACAGCCCTCACGGAGAGATGTCAAAGGCTGCAATTTTCTGACAGTATAGTGTGAACTTTACTGCTGCAGATTTTTATTTGTACAGTTGATAAAAATCATTTGAACAGCAGCAGCAGCTTTTTTCATGATGTCATGGAGTTAAAGAAAAGGAGGCTGGAGAAAATATCAGCAGACAGATTGCAATAGTTTTCTTGCCGTTTGTTTTGCTTAATTGTAGATTATAATGTACCATGATTTTGTAATATGCATTATAAATAGTGAAAAGACAAAGTTTCTTATTATTATGATCATTATGTTTGAATTACTTTGTTCATGATATGTTTATACTTGATAATTCATGTATGAGGAAAGGCAGATAGCTTGTAATTGTTAATATATTAGAACACAGGTATTTGTTTGATCACATGTAAGAGAGGGTTCCAGCACATGCAGCATAATCTGAGTTGTAGATCTCAAGGAATGGCTTTCATGACTTTCTTGTGATATCAGGGTAAGGTATCACAGTCAGGATGTTCTGGAAGGTAAAAAAAAATCTCTTTTGAAGTAAAATAAATCTTTTTCAGAAGTGTTGACAAACTCTAAACTGTTCTGATGCAAGCAATATTAATTTTTAGGGCATTCCTATATATTATTTATTTATTTTATTTAAAGTGTTAAATGCTGTAATCAGTAATCTTGTATATTTAAAGGCACTTTTATACAAGTTATATAATAAACAGTCTTGCATTTGAGGAATTAATGATTTCAATCATTATTGTGGTTTTAATATTGCAAATTCAATTTTACCAGCAGTGTATCAGAATATATTTGCGACAGTAAAACCTGCACCATTAACATTTAAATCCTCAAACACAAGATTGTTATTCCCATTCGATTACACTGTGGAATATTTTGTCAAAAAATGGTAACAGAATGTAATTCTTAGTGGTATTAGGTCACTGGGAGAGATGTCAAGGGGTGTCAGTTTCCTTGTGAATTTTATTGCTGCAAATCTTGATGTGACCAATCTGAAAGGGCATTACATTCCCAAATATGATAGAATCAGCCTTCTCATTTCAAGAAAATGATGTCTGCAAAATCGCAGTTATGTTGAGTTGTCTATTTTTCCTTAATTAGATATAATTGCATTGTGATTCATCTGTCTTTATTCAGTATTTTGGTTTATAATGAGAGGGCTGAAAATGAATTATAAATTCACTTGGGGGGGGGTCTCTTGGCTTTCTTACAAAGAGTAATTTTTTTCATCCTTAAATTCATGAAAAGGTTCATATCTTCTTTATGACTGCATTGTTCTTTTCTTGGTGCTGGGTATTTGAATTTCTGGTTTGTAGCAACCTTGAAACCCACAAAAAAGGGTACCCCATAAAAAATAGCTAATTCAAAGTTTTTTATATTACCTTGGTTTGGTTTAATTATTAGGTTACATCTGTCTCATTACTTTTGTAACTGAATTCATCTCTTTCGAATGATGGCTGATGTGAGAATTGTAACCGATATCCCTGAACAACTCTGTAGCAAAAATGGCTCTGAGAATATTGATGAGAGGGAACCTGTTTTGGTTGAATTCTGTGATACCTTTTTCTTTTTTATTTCCTGAATTTCACAACAGTTGTTAAGCATAATTTGTTTTTTTTTCATGTTCATTATTCATAAATTTTTGTTGTTGTTTAAAATATCATTTTTTATTGTCAAAGAAAAATCACCAGTAGATAAGTTTATTCATAAAAAATAGTGAACGGTTTCCATGATACCTGGTAGTCTTTATTTCATTTGACACCTCATGTAACTAGTTGTGGAGTGCTATAATTCACCAATGACTTTCACACTTGATGATGAGTCCATCATCTGCTTTTATTAATAAAAAAATTGCAAATTTTTATGAAAAAAAGTTTTTCCAATGATTAGCCCACCAATTGCAGTAACAAAAAGTTACTAGTTAACTGGGAGAAACATGTAATTTAATATGTGATCAGTGACATGTTTGTATGTTTACTTCATGTGTTTATTTATGGAATAAACATATGTTGGAATGAGAGTACTTGATTCCATCACATATTTGACTTATCTATGAGAGTTCGATATTCATCCATCATGGAGTTACAATTCAATTCTGAGCATGGATTAGATCTTTTGGGGGGCATTTTACAGTTGCATCCTATGCAAATATTTAGACTTTTGCTTCTCCTAGTGCAGAAATATGTCTGAAATTTCTTAAAAAAATTTAATTCACATTCAGTATGCATGAAGATACATAATGGATTTGTAACTATAAGGTGACCATTCTAGTTCCCTTATTATCAAAGTATTACACATTCTGTTTTCTGAACCAAACAGCAATTTAAATTTTAAACATTAAGTTGCTTTATAATGACAAGGTTTTATGTCTTCTCCATGACCTTTTTTATTTGCATTCATTTTGTGGCTTTACATGATAAAGAGTACCTTTGATGTCATATTGACAAGCTTTGTGAAAACTTCTACTGTTTTAATCACGTTTTGTTGTATGACTTACCGTGATGATAGTTCTTGCTGTGTCTACATGTCTTGTTCAAGTTTAGCTGTATGCATAGCCCATGTAATTGGTTAAAGGACCTACAAGTGTATCAGTGAGATAAAAAAAACAACTCTTTCTATGGGTATCATCTTCACCAAACTTTTTTATCATATTTATTTAGATTGCTAGCATTAAAAATGCCTGTGATGTAATTGGACAATCTGTCTGCCAAGTGTGATAAAACTGTTAGGGTCATAAAAATTTCAACATAATTATAAGCATAGTAATTCAGTTAGTATCATAATATTGGTAGTCCCAGAAACGTTTTTTGTGCCAACCTTCATTTATAATGTGTTTTTTTTATGGTTTCATTCAGTTGTACAGCCTAGTTTTTTTTTTTCATCAGTGATTTATCAAATTAGCAGATTGTTAAATAGCTCTTGTCAATATGTAAATTTCAAATATTTATATGGATTATTAAGGAAAGTTAACTGTGTACAGTAACATGGATTTATTTATGATCTGGTACTCACTGTATTCACTTGTAAGTCAAGACCAACTGCAAACAACATAGATCCAGATCTGTCACATAATGCACAGTTTGCAGTTGGAATCAGCTTATAAGCATATACATAGTAGGTAGAGACATCTGCATGTTTGACTCTGCCTAATCAGACAATAATTAAGTGACATGTTCAAAATTGTCTGTTTTATTAAGTTAAATTAGTATTTATTCATACATTGTAAATCATACACATTTTTGAAACAGATTTTGGATTGCCATAGTCAGAATTTATGTTTCTGATATTTGTAATCATTTGGTTGTTTCTTAGTCAATATAGTCATGCATATATCAGTTATTCTCTTGTTTACATTTTATGCAGAAGTTTATAAGTTTAATGTTTAGTAACATGTCATTCTTCAGAAAACAGCCAGATTAAGTAAAAAGTGAAGATAAACCAGGTGGAAAAAAAAGGCTACACAACCTTAAAGCACATTTTGAATAGTTAAGGACTTATGTTCAAACCCCAATTAAGCGATTGGTATCAAGATGTAGTAAAAAGACTGCTTTATGAAATCTCAGTTAAGTCCATTGATGGAATGAAGATTGCTGAACATGAGTCTGAGTAATTATTATTTCCGTCCATCTCTAAAACTAGTCAATGAATAAATTTTGGTCAATGAATACATATTTATGTATAGTATGCTGCAAACAGTATGGACTCAGATCTGTCATTGACAGCAGATCTGGGTGTATGGTCGTCACAGCTAGAGATGTGTTATTTACAGGGAAAATACATTGTGATATTAGTCATTATTTTACCATGTTTTGTTTCAGAAAATTACAAGAAGCTGTCATTATTAAAATATATCATCACCTTCACATGCATACATGAATGTCATGATTCCCAGACTCGCTCGATGAGTTTCTGATGTTGCTCTTCCTATGACATCAGAGATGGGGTGGTACAAAAGATACGTATTACTGAAGGTTAATTGCAAGCTTTCTGTTTATGGTAAACATTAGTGCTTGAGCATGCATCATCCAGCACTTATATATTTCAAATGTTTTTTGTTTCTTAAGGGTCTGCATTTTCATTCATCATTTGGTCCTTCAATCTATCCCTCCTTTAGTTTGTTTTTGATTGCTTTAAATGAAGCTATTGGAGCTGTTAAATGCTCAGGAGATGCCAGGTATTAAGAAGAACAAACATTTTGATGAACATTTACTGTGTATCTATATTTTCTTACTTGTTTATTTACATGATTTCATTCATTTCATTTTAACTTCTTATATGATGAACTAAGATCCTACTTTTTTAAGTATTGCTTATTCAGTCACATTTGGTTAACATTTTAAACTTCATCAAGTGCATTTGTTCATACTATGGTGTAAAACCTTTAGGAAATTAGAAGTTGTATAATAAAACAATTACTGATTTTGATTTCAGTTGATACAAAGATTTATTGACCCCAGAAAAATTATAATGGGTTGTGCCACAAGTCATGGTTAATATCACTATTTTTAGGGTTGATAAATCCTTGAATCATCCAAAATCAAAAATCACCAACAGTTAAACTGTATAAATGTTGGCAAGCAGTGAAGTCCTTTTTCGCATAATCCACATCTTACAGTTTCCCATAGTTAAGGAAGACAGTTAAATGTATTTCATTTTTAATTTAATCTTTCGAAACTAACTTTTTGTTTATAATGATCCCATGTATTTTTTAAAATAAAGTTTTTTGAATTTTGTTTACAGAAATTTAGCTTGAAAAAATCTGGTCCTGTATACTTTGAAACTTTTGAGCAAGAAACTCAGTCTCTTGTGGCTCCTGTATTTGCATCAACTCTCATGACTTAAATGATAGGACACTTTTTTTTTCTCTTTTTTAGTAGTGTTACAATTTGATCTACTCCACTGTCCTTGATACAAATCGTAATAATTGTGTACAGTTTTTAATAACTATTTAAATTCTTGTGCTACTATAAAGCAAGTAATATTAATATATGAAAAACAGAAGAACAATTGACCATTTGTATGCTAATATCAGCACTTGGAGTCAGACATTTAAAGTAAAATATTTTTCAATAATGTTCTTGACTTAGACATGCTAACACCAATCTGCACTAAAAGGCATGTAGGCTTGACAATGCCAAAGTTGAGACAAGCTAACATCTGCACCAAAGGTATCTAGGCACAGTGGTGCTAAAGTTTAAGCAAGATAACACCAGTCTGCACTAAAAGTTATGTAGGCACAGTGGTGCTAAAGTTTAAGCAAGGTAACACCAGTCTGCACTAAAAGTTATGTAGGCACAGTGGTGCTAAATGTTAAGCAAGATAACACCAATCTGCACTAAAAGGTATCTAGGCACAATGGTGCTAAAGTTCAGACATTCTGCATTGAAAGATATGTAGGCACAATGGCAGGGAAGCTTAGACATTCTGCATTGAAAGGTATCTAGGCACAATGTCAATAAAGTTTAGACATGCTGCATTGAAAGGTATGTAAGGATCATGGCAGTGAAGTTTAGACATTCTGCATTGAAAGGTATCTAGGCACAATGGCAGTAAAGTTTAGACATGCTGTATTTAAAGGTATCTAGGCACAATGGCAGTAAAGTTATGACATGCTGCACTGAAAAGTATCTAGGCACAATGGCAGTAATATTTAGACATTCTGCTTTGAAAGATATATAGGCACAATGGCAGTAATGTTGAGACATTCTGCATTGAAAGGTATGTATGCACAATGGCAGTAAAGTTGAGACATTCTGCATTGAAAGTTATGTAGGCACAATGGCAGTAAAGTTGAGACATTCTGCATTGAAAGGTATGTAGGCACAATGACAGTAAAGTTTAGACATTTCCTGCATTGCACAATGGCAGTAAAATTTAGACATTATGCATTGATATGTAGGCACAATGGCCGTAAAGTTTAGACATGCTGCTTTGAAAGGTATGTAGGCACAATGGCAGTAAAGTTGAGACATTCTGCATTGAAAGATATGTAGGCACAATGGCAGTAAAATTTAAACATGCTGCTACATCAGTTGTTTTACAGTATATTGCAGGCTATTAGGAAGCTGAATACATGAATTACATTTATTTCTGTAATGTCCCATTCTTATAATAGCAATCATAATAGAAAAATGTAGCATTAATTATAATATACTTAATGTTTTGGGCAACAAGTTCAAATTTTATGTCACATTCAACTCATCTGGCTGTAAGTTCATGAGAGCAGAATGTATTTCTTGTTAATTGTACATCATGCATGTGTCAGTTTTAACTTTTTTTCAGCTTCTGAAATAGTATGACTGATTTAGACCAAATTTGATGGACAGCATCTTTGCCTTTCAAATTTGTACAAAATGGATGAATGAAGTCCACTGCCTAATTTTAATGTTGTAACTAAACTAACTTGTACATGGTTTGCAGTGTGCAAATGTTTACCAAGGCAGCAGTTTGATCCAGAAAGTTGGAATGTTGATGGTGAGTGCTCCAACAGATGCTTACACACAGCGAACCATGTCTTGTTTTTATTCTAAAATGACCAGTCACTAGATATATAAGTGATGTACAAAATACCTAAAAAAAAGTAGATTTTAAACACACACAAAAAACCTGTATGGAAGCATCATGTGAACTCCTGATGTTAAGTACAGTGGACATTACAAAGCACATGACATTGAACCAATAAAAACCAGCCTGATCATGTAAAAGCTTAACATATAGAATTCTGGCATCCAAGCATCTTATTTTGTACAAATGATACTGATCTGCCTCAATATAGATCAGCAGATACTAAAACAATGTCAGTTGTGAAGCCCATAAAAAACTACACTTTAAAATGGCTTTTATTTGCAGCATGACCTTATGGATCATATTTGACAGAGAGTATAATTGTTATAATGACTTTTTTGAAATTTTGCAACAGATATGACAAATAATATATAGATTCAAGGGAAAATTAGTTCTAAAATGTTCTTTCCACATTCAATAGTCCTTACCAAATCTAACTGGGAGCATCCTGGTGTCAAAGCTTTTAGTTCTGTCATCCTTTCAGTATGTGTAATTGTCCATTTATGTGTCATAAAATTATTTAAATATGCAGATAGTTAAAATAGAAAAGCAACACACAAACAAAAACGTATATATTACCTTTGTATGGAATTTATTTTCTGCCAAATTTGGGCAAGTTATGAACTTTTGCTGAGATCGTCTTGTTCACCATTGTCATTTTTTTACATAATTATGTGAACATAATAAATAAGTAACCTTTATGCATTTTTTACCTTTAGAACAGATCAGTTCAGTTGATTAGATTTCACATTTTTTGTGGATTTTTAAGAAATTAAATTTACCCCACATTTGTGTGCTGTCATATATAGAGAAAAGTGTGCAGTTGAGCATCACCAGTTTTAAAACAAAAATCCTTACTGAATATGTTAGTTTAAACATTGCCAAAGAGATAATTCTTGCTTAAAAGGTAGGCCTCTTTCAACCAATTATTATTGCAACATAGTGATTCTTTCGTTGTTTAAATTTTTTTAATTTAAATTTCACTTCACAGTTTTCTAATATGATCTTGTAGCAAAGTACATATAGTAAAGTAGGTATGATCTGTGATATAATTCTTGTATTTGTAAAATATAGTTTATGATTTACGTATTATAGCATAACATCTACACATGCAAGTGTCTGGTTTAATGGTTTATCATAAATTTACATATTAGCCATTGATGTTAATTATAGGATTATAATTCATATAGTCTCCTCAGTAATAACAAATTTTAAATTCAAGTCTAATTCTTCATTCTATCTACAGTATAGTGATCACAAAACAATTCTTTTCCTTTTCTATAGGATAGAATATTGTATTCATTGTGATTTAAGCCTGTCTGATTTTGTGATATGTTTTTTGTAATTGCTGGGTGTATAACACATCAAGATATGAATCGGATATATTTATGAAAATAGCGGGTAATATAGCACTGTTGCTTGCTTACAATTGCATAAAAATAAATTTTGTGAATCGTTTTCAATGTTCATTTTTCCCTGTTCCTAGTGATAACCACACTGGAGTATTCCAATTTGTCATTTTTAATTTTGCCATCCTCAATCCTGTTGGTAGGAGTCCTATAGTAACTGCATTGCACATTTGTCCATCCATTCATACCTCAGTTCCTGAAGCATGAGTACTAGTCATTCAGCACTCCCTCATTATAACGCTATCCAGGGGTAAGTATATCTCTTTATAGTTAGGGGTGAAATGATCCACTTGTACCATGTATCAATATGATTCATGATACAGAGCCTGCGATATGATACATTATTGATACACATATCAACTTGATGGTCTGTTCATCTTTGAAAGGTTTTTCAGTGGTAGGATAGTGCCATTTTATACGTATTTACATCTTGTTTGTATTTCCAGTATGCAGATTACAGACAGACTTATCATTTGTTTATATGCCATTCTCACATCTTTATAAGATAAAAGCAATAGTTCCAAACAGGCTACCTGTTGGTTTTCAGTGGTTTTAATTCAGATTTTTCGGTCATTTCATGGTGCTGCTCTATTCTATTTGATCAGATGAAGGACTCATCTTGGTCACCATGTCCTTTGTCTTGCACTGCATCAATGCTTTATTGAATATTTTCACTTAAATTTGGATGGTATGATGAACTTCAAAACAGAAGAAATAGTTCAATTAACTCTTGTAAGAAAAGTCTTATCTAGAAAAAGTCTGAGTATGGGAGCAGTGATGGCTAGCAACCAAATCCATCATACTGTACTTACTGCATATGCAAAACAACTGCCATGACCACTGGCACTTGTTTCTGTCAGCAAAAAAAGGAAATTATTGACAGCACTAACTTGCCTTCTAGAAATTAACAAGGTGATTATAACTCATGCAGTTTGGAATCTGCTTCCTCACCGATTCTGTGCAAAGTTCTTTTTATCCTGTCAGCATGGCCAGTCACTGATTACATACATCACTGTAAGAGAAGGCATTTCAAACATCTTCCCCATGTGCAAGTTTAGTACTTACCAGATCATTTCATAGCCACATCTGTGAGAAGCTTATCTGTTGTGTTGATTATGTTTAAATTGAGTTTGAGTTTTTATGCAATGCTTACAATGTCATGCAATGAATAAGCTACAGTTAGATCTGATTGGTGTTTATTGCTTTACCTTGATTCAAACAAACAATAACCACCAATCAGAGCTGAATGTAACTTATTTAACTGTATGGCACACTGGATGTGTAGTTGTCCCATTCAGTCCATGTAGACAAGATATTATTTCAATTCTGTGGTCTTATAAAGAGTGAAGAGCAACAAGCTTTGTAAAATTCAACAAATAATTTATTTCCCTTGAATGTTAGAGAGCACATTGTATTTCCAGAGAAGAATAATTTGAATTAAATAATTTCAGCCCAAATTTAACATGGAACACAACAATGATTCTGCCTCAAGTTCTTACAGCAAGAATTTCTAGATAAACAAGATTATATAAAAAAAATTAAGACACAAAAGAAGAGCCATAATTTTGGACAAAAGTTTCAGAACAATCCAAGCTACAATTAAACAAGGTCTGTTACTAAAATTATAAAGAACATGATAAACATAATTTCCTTTACTCAGACCATATTTAACCTACACTCAGAGAGGTAATATTAGCTATGTATTAGTTGTTTAGAGAATTAAAAAAAATCAATGATTTTGGTCGGGTAAAGAATGATTATGATTTTGGACAAGGTCAGCAACAAACTACAATTTTACATAACCCATAGCATATAATGACTAAAAAGAATGAACAATGCAAATTAAATAACATGATATGAACCAGCAGAGTGGCTAATAAATGATCAGTAAAGTACATGAAATCATACAACAGGCCTGGAATGTCTCTTTTGTGTTGATATATGCTGATGGGATGATGAAATAATTAGCATGGAAATGGCTTATGGGGGGTGGGGTGGATATCAAAACATGTGAGATACATACCTTATGTTGATTTGTAGAAGGCAAGTGGGTGTTGTCAACAGTTTTTTGTCAGTCTTACAGAAATGAATGCACATGCATGCCAATTGCTGTCTCAGATGAATTCTAAACTTAAAGAATAAAAAGGTAAAGAACTAATAATTATTTATACTAATAATTATTTATAAATGCAAAAGATTAAAGCCACTTGTATAGGGTAATTATCATTTTGTATGGTTTCTTCACCTCTCGTATCAATATGGGTATCAATATGGAGAAAGTATTGACACATCTATGTAACAATTAATTGCTTCACCCCTACTTATTGTGAGACCACATTATAACTAAGTACATGATACATAGAATTTTACTACCACTTAGTGATATGGAGATCCATGACAGTACCCACCTTATAACAGAAACATTGTTATAATGAAAGACCTTATAGTGAGGAGGTGATGTACATACAAAATTTACAAATCTGAAACCCACTCCTATTAGTGCTAAGCTAAGCATAACATTTCACAAAACACAGTTTTTCCTAAAGCTAAGAGAGCATGACTGGATGTAGTGATACCAAGTCCTGACAGGTCTAGTTATTTTTAATATTTGGGTATTGGTATTTTCAGGGAGGTACAGATAGGTTATTGTGGGAATGTACTGGTAATGTGACAGCATCAAGACTCAGGAAAGTATCTACAAGCACTTGTCCAGTGGATAAATGAGTTGCATGATATACTTCCTTGGCATCACTTTATGCAGTAAAATATAGTGATCCAAAATACTATTTACACTCTTATTAAATAAAGGCAATCAATACAAGCTTGATTCTTCTTCAAAAACAATTACCTGATCATATTACCTCAATAGAACTACTACTATCTTGCATATCCAGCCCTCTCAGGCTAAAGCATTTTAGCTTAAAAGCAACATGTTTTCAGCCCACCTTGTTGACAGAGTGATCTCCCCTGAATATAGCAATTGGCACCAACTCTTGCTATTTTAGCTTAAAAGCAACATGTTTTCAGCCCACCTTGTTGACAGAGTGATCTCCCCTGAATATAGCAATTGGCACCAACTCTAGCTATTTTAGCTTAAAAGCAACATGTTTTCAGCCCACCTTGTTGACAGAGTGATCTCCCCTGAATATAGCAATTGGCACCAACTCTTGCTAATTCAAACTCAAACCAAGTAGCATTCTCTCTATGGACAGAAAAACCTTGCAATCCACATATAATCCAAATATTTCAAAAGTTTTTGACCATAAAACAAATTGGACAAGTGTTCTCTTTGAAGGAAAGTATACTCCATCTATAATCCAGGCCAGCTACAGGTTTTAGCGGACTCGCTGTCCCAGAAGAATCAACTAATACAAGCAGAATAGTCCCTTCATCCCTCAGTTGTCACTTGCATATGTGCCCACTGGGATCGACCGCTTATAGATCTATTGGTGACAAGGTAGTGCAAAATTCCCAACCTTTGTCTCACCAGCCCTGGATCTAAAGACCTGAGCAGTTGATGCTTTTTCCATAAATTGGAACGGTTTTAATATATATACTCACCCTCCAACACACCTATTTCTGAACGTGATAGAGAAAGCAAGAGAATGGGAGTTTTGCCTCATCCTGATTACTCCTCTCAAGTGGGAAAATCGTGGATCAACAAACTTATAAATTTAGCGGCCTAGTCTTCATCTGCTCAAGCAAATATGATGGCAGGCGTTCCATGCCAATACAGAATTGTTGAACCTGCACGTCTCGATTGTATTAGACAAACCCTCACAAGCAAACAGTTTTTTCATCAACTGGTGAAGAAAATCACCTGAGCAAAACAGTCCTCCACCTGAAGTGTGAGAGGGATAAGGAGAACTTTCAAGCAAGTGTGTAAGCTAAGTACAAACACATATCTCCACTGATCGCGTTAATACCTCACTAGCTAACTTCCTGCTTTTGTTCTTTGATGAGAAACAACACCTATAATGATCTCTGAAATGCTGGGTCATGATGGAGGATGGGATATAAAAAAGACCTATCTGATATGTTGTCAAATTTCGAGTTCACACGTCGAAGGCATTGGTTTTGTGCCCAAAGTGGACCTATCATGGGTGCTAACCTGCCAGAATCCTGCACTATTTGAACCACTCTCAAGGGCTGCATTGGTTCACCTCTCATATGAGAACTGTTTCCTACTTGCACTTGCAACGCAAGGAAGAATTAATGAGACACATGCTTTATCAGTTGACCTGAGCTACTTTGCAGTTCCAACAGGATGGGATAGTCTAACTCACAACAGACCGTTTTCATTGCCAAGAACAGGCTCTGGTTAATTTGGAATCAGACTTTTGTTAGAAATCCATCTATTCTGGCCAATTCATCTCAAGGTCATCTACAGGACCCAAAGTGAGCTCATAAGTGGTACTTAAAATGGACTGAGCTGGTGCATCAAGGGGGATAATGCCTCTTCTTACCACCCCCAGAGGGAAAGGACAAGCTTTCTTCGTAGATAAAATGAGTAGTTTGGTCTGTATATTGGAAAATAATCCCAAATCAAATTAATTTCCTTCTCATTTTGGCTTGCATAGTTAGGGTAGTTGCCACAAGCATTGCATATGACCTAAATTGTTACCTAATTGACATTATCCATGCCATTGGATGGAGGTCAGAGTCCACTTTCTCCAGCTTTTATCTCATAAATCTTTCATCCCAAAAGTTTCAACCAGACCTCATAGAATATATAGCCATGGCTCAATAGGTTTCATTCATGGGTCATTCAACAGCTTCATCAGGACACGACTTCATAACTTTCACAAGATTAGTGGGCGGGAAAAAATTCTCCTTCAAAGCAGCACACCAACAGATGGAATCTATTCTCCAGTCGGGTTATCTAGAAGTTGTCCCATGTATCTTATGGGACTGGAGATGGCCTATCCCGGGTAAGGGGATGTAATTCCCTCCACCCCTTACCTATTCTCCCAAGGTATTATGATTGAGTAACATAAATTTATTTCTAGTAAAATATGTTTCTTCAATAATACTTATTAGATCATAGTGCATATACACTCTCCCGGCCTCCCATAGGTACTGGCGCATCCATAGGGAGAGCATGGCTCCCTCTCCAGTAGTAACCTAAGTATTCATGGGATTTGGTGCTATCTAACTGCCACCTAGGTGGGCATATCACATTTAGTTTATAGCTGAAATGTTTCAGCCTGGGAGAGATAGATTTGTGAGGTAGTAGTTTTCCTATGGTATTATGATCTGTTTTGGAAGGCCATTATGTAATGACCCCAACTAATTTACAATCAGCTGTTCTGTCAACATCATGCTTTTTTAAATAGATTACAATGATATATATTGTGTGCAAGTTGTTGGGAATCTGATTAGACATTTACAATACATTTTTTCGAATGTAAGTTAACTTTTGCTTGTGAAAAGAAATTAAATGTATAGAGAAATGGCATGGATCAAGAAAGCTATATGTCTTAACAATACCAGTGACATGTAACAAATGTACCGATAACAATGATCAGACAACAAATCACACAATTTTTATGTTCTCATGCTCTTATCACATGTCTAGCACATGAAGATGTATTAGATCTCATAGAAAAGAAAGAATTTTCTACACAAAAATGATGTTTAGATTCCTGAAATGTGTTGATGTAAATTTAAATACAATTATAATATTGAGGTCTAGGTATGAAACTGCAATTTCTCAATTTAATATACAAACCATGTCTGTTATTGTATATTTAACTAAGGGACCATGTATTCAAAGGGTTTTAAACCCTGTCTTCATTCCGAACTTAATATTTTACTGAATTGATCTGGATCCATTTTAGTATCAAATTTGAAACTAATACCTGTGTAAAGACAATGTTTCCTTTGTGGCATTTGGACTGACATATAGGCAAAGAAGGCAAATGTAATTGATAATTAATGTGTGCCGATCTTTAGCAATTGTTAAAAGCAGCAAATGCACATAGATGTATTCTCACAGTGTGAATGTGCATCTGCTCAGACAAGGGACGAGTAAAGTTCTCCAATCATATTAATGTTAGGAATATAAACTTACTACCTCCCAAATACAGCTGCCAAAAAGAGTAAATATGTCTTTCCATCTAGATCTTATAGGCAATAGCCTTTGCAAACTATATCCCACTGATGCTGCCTGATGTAGCTAGTTTAAGCTTTCTCTGTCGATCAGTCAACATCATGCAGAGAGCTTCTATAAATCCACTTCAACATACTGCTGAATTTCAACCATCCATCATCAAATTTTGGGTATTTTGTGCAGTGTATCTACAGCAGGTGGTATACATCATTTTTTAATTTTTAGCAGTTTTTAAATGAAATTGTCATATTTGCTAACTTCTTTATTTCAGACTGTGTACTTCAATGCAGTATTCTTGTTGCATGTTGTGGTCCCCATTAGTCATGCTCTGCCAATGTTCTCATTCACTCTGTTGGTAACAGGTGTTGTTTTGGTGACATAGCATGTTACTGTGGTGAGTATATTACCAATATTTGTTGCTCTTGTCGTTTAAGAAATCAAGAATGAAAACTAAATCTCTTAAATGAAAAAGATTTAAAGCACACGAGGACAACCATGACTCACATCTAGCTTGCACTAAGCACACATCTTCAAGTGCATGCAACATTTGCTCGATTTGATCTGAAGATACATGGTCTACCATTTATGCAAAACAGCGAAAAATTTACATAAAAAGTTCAGCATAGAAAAATCAAGTTGAGTTTTGTGAATATGGGACTAGATCTAAAAAGACACAATATAAATTTGAATATGATTATTTTTTGAAGAAAAATCTAAAAAGACAATATAAATTTGAATATGATTATTTTTTGAAGAAACAACAGCAACAATGTCCATGCCTTTTCATGAAATTTGTTGCATTGAAAACTAATTGGTTTATGGGAACCACGAAAGCTGTTGTTTAATTGATTAATGATCTTATTATCAACCTAATTATATAGTACAAGGAAAAAATTCTGTAATACCATATGCACTTGTGGATAAGTCGGGTCCAACTGCAAACTGCACAGACCCAGATCAACCAACGCATAATGCACCAGCAGATTGTGGATCTATGCAAATTGCATTAGGACTAATCAGGACAACAAACAACATACACCCTGATATACTGGTGCAGTATACTACTGCAGATCAGGGTCTGTGTTGTGTGCAATTAGACCTGACTAAAAAATCCTATGTCTTAGAACTGAATCAGTTGTGAACTTAGTTACAGGCATTGTTCCCCCAACCCCCTCCCCCACCAAAAAAATTATTTGAGACAGAAGATGACATAGGCTACAATAACCGCAGGGGAAGTGGAGGAGCCAGGTGCTGCAGTTATGCAATTCCTCCATCATACAGTTTGTTGCTGGAGATTCATGTGCATTGCTTGGTCAGGAGGCTATGCTGCAATTTCTCAATTCAGGACAAATGGTGCCCCTAGGCTGTCTCATTCCTCAGTTACAAATATCGATAGCAAGCGGGATTGTACCCTCTACACACACCTGCTTGAGCATGAACTTCCAGTCTCTTCAGTCAGGATGCACTGAGTTTAGTACGGATCTTAATCGTCCATTAGTTTGAAAAAATGGCACTGTATGTGACTGTCCTGGCTGCTGACCAAGCTGTCCAGCCATATATTCCACCTTCCAATTGTAGATCTGTCAAGTCTGGAAACCGTGCCAGGCTGATGGAGCCATACAATATTGAACCCGTCCGGTGATCTAAGTGACAGATCCATTTGTTTTTCCACTTGTATTGCATGGCCAGTAAAGGAACACTACAGGGATCTTATTGATAGATCCATCCACTTTACCATTAATAGGCAAGGCCTGTACCAGAGCCGTACATTGATCTCAGTGAGAAATCTATCAATATCTTCACTACTATGATATGGCCAGTACTAGACTTATATGGGGATCTTAATAAAAGATAAGTCCTTATCACTACTTCTAAAGCAAGGCTGGTTCAAACTAAGTCATCCATATGATCGTTCACACGATTCACACCAGTACTGACCATGCTCCTGGTGAGCCAGTCATCAGTATGAGTCTTTATGACAGATACAATATCTCCTTTGTTTACAGCCCTTTGTTTACAATATTTCCCTTGTTTCTCTGCCTTTGTCTACCCTTCTCTGTCTTAGTACCAAAAATAATTCAGACATTGAAGTGTTAAAACTGTAAACCAATTGTGATCACTCTCTAAGATGGGGCAAGCTGTGGGTGAATGTGCTACTTGATCTCACACTTGATCTTCCAAGGAAGATTGTGGCAAAGCCAAATCTTCACAAGCAGATCTGGTGACAGGTATGCATCCCTGTCTGAACTAACCCCTTCTCACCTGACTCTTGTCAGGAGTGTTCTGTAAAAGAAAGAATTCAAACCTTAGATCATAAAGAGAATCTTACAAGCATGATGCCCTCCGCTTTGAAGACCTACAAGGGAAAGTGGCACATATGCAGGGACTGGTGAAAAGACAATAACATCCTCCCTTTGAGTGTCTCAATCCCATAACTAGCAGAAATTTTTCTTTGGCTTTAAGAGAAGAAAAAAGTAGTCTCAATTACCACCAAAGGCTATCGTCTACTGGCATAATGGCAGACAAGATATCAGTCATGATAAAAACCTACTACACCTTCTAGCCAATTTCAACCTGAATAGACCAAAGTTCCTCACCCTATTTCTGAAATGGAATCTTGCATGTATCCTGGCCTGGCTCAATTTCGACAAATTCAGGCATGTAGCCAAGGCCCTGATGAAGATGTCATCACACAAAACTTGTTTTGTGATAGCTTTAACTATGGCATGCAGGGGGAGTTTGTTACATGTGCTTTCAGTGGACCTGAACTATCTTCACTTCAGATCGCATGTTTCTGTGGTCCTGATGATGCAACCAGGCCTTCTCATGAAGAACAGGCTGCCTTTAGTGGGCAGTCAGAGAGTAGTCATACACTACCTCTCATCAAGAGAAGTGTCCATGCAATATCTTGTCTGCGCATTCAAACATTACCTGAAGTGCACAGAGATATTTTGGGAACAAGAAAACAAGTCTTTGTCCTGGTTAAGGTTAGGAAGATATTACCTCTCAAACCCTAGCATTGTGGTTGAAGTGGATCATACACTTAGCATACTCTGAAGTCTCAAGAGATCAGAGTTGCTTTATGAATATTTCAGTCCATGAAATTGTAGCAATCTCTGTGAGTCTATCTTTCAAATGCAATGTTGTGGTGTGATACATAATAGAAGCCGTTTTGTTGTCATACACAGTCAACCTTCTTGAGTTTCTATCTCTGGGACCTACCTTTGCAGGGAGAAGAATTGAATCTGGTGGTCCAGTGGCTGCAATCCAGTTATCCACCATACCTTGCTAATGTCAGCACAACCTTCATTACAGCATTCCTAATATTTTTATGCATTCCCTTACAAATTTGTTTGTGTAAAAGTTCAACAGCTCTCTTCTTGACTAGCTATAATTGTCACAGGCTATGTGACTGTAGGCTGTGCTGCATCCAAGTTAGGATAGTGACTTATCTTTCATATTGGAAATCCAGCCTTTATTTCTTTGAAAGATGCCTATGATACAGGTAGGAATGTATTCAGGAGAAAGTACATTTTTTAAGTACATTATGTTTGTCCAAAAATATTTACCCAATTTCATTACCTTAATACCCCTTCACCTCCCCACCATGCAAGCATACTCGCTGATCCATTGCTTAGCTTAAAACTGGTGACACCTAGTGGTATCTTGGGGAATAGATTGAAAGGAAAGACATTTTGTTAGGATTATTCAATGGAAATAGAAAGTGCTCATTGGACTATATTATTCTTCTGGAACTATTGTAAATTATTCAAAGGAATTCTGGACAACACCATTTTGAAAACATCATGATTCTTGACAGACCAGTACACTTCCAGTTCTGAAATTTATATGGAACGTTTCATTTTTTTGGATTTTATTTGAACTTTTTCAGGATAATTTTGGATCCACTTCATAATACTGTAAGCTCCTCTCACATTTTTATTTATAACTTTGATACTCAAATTACCTGTTATGTTTTACAAAACTTGTTGGTTTTGCTTCTTTCTGTTACTAAGTTTATGACCATAGAGTCTTAACACTATTTACAGTCATTTCATGACACTTACTATCAGAATTCAGTCTAAACTGTCAGATGTCTAGTGCTAACACATTTCCTTCAGATTTCACAACTTATGAGTCTAAGCTGTCTAGGGTCCTTAGCTGACACACTTTCTATCAGATTTCACAACTTATGAGTCTAAACTGTCTAGGGTCCTTTGCTGACACACCTCCTATTGGATTTCACAAACTTATCAGTCAAAATTGTCAAGGGTCCTTTGTTGACACACTATCAAATTTGTATGCATTTAGTTCTTGGATTTTAGAGATGAAGGCAACTTTATTAATTTTTTAAATACATTTTTGGCATGCTTTATAATTTTCAAGAAATGAAAATCTTAATATAATTGGGAAACTTAATAAATTTTAAAATTTCTATAATGAGTTTTTTAGTTGTCTCAGAAACTTAATAAAATCTACTAGAGAGAAAAAGGGCATTGTTTTTAATTAAAAATAATGTGCATTTAGCTTTCTTTAAAAGAAATTCCTACCATTGCTTGTGGCAAATCGAGTACAACTTCAATGTATCTCGTACTATTTATTTAAGTTTAACATAAACTCAAACAATAAACAAATTATATATTTAGAGACTCTTACTTTATTTATGTCAAAAATGATACATTTTTCTTTACTATACATTGCTGACAATTAAAAAAAAATAACACTTAAGAAAAAATAATCTCTTTGATGTTTTGCACTTTCTACACTGATAATATTAACAAAATATGTTCAATATATATTGATGTCAGCCTTGAATCTGTCTTTACCATCAAATAAATAGATAGACAGCTCATCCTTTAATTACTTTGTTTTACAAGTGGAGAGATTATAACCTAAACTTTCACTGTGTAATTCCTTGAGATGATCCCATGATCTCATTAGACAACAAACAGACGGCTTATTCTATTTTGCTCTAAAACTGCATGTAACATTCATGTCACTAACACAAAAATACATTAGTCATATGCAAACTATTTCATCCGACTGATAATAGAAAGAGTCTTTTATTACCACAGAAATTAATGTGACAGTATTAACACAGACTCTCATGAGGCCCAGATGCAATTTGCACTTTAGATTACCATAACATGTCACGTGACCATATTATGTTTAGTTTAGCTCCTTTTTGAGACAAGGTAACCCCTAAATACTGCATATACCAGCTTATAAGTCACGTCAAACTGCAAACAACAAAACCCTGATCTGCCACTGCATCATGTGCCATCAAACTTGGGTATATGTTGTTTGTTCTAAAGATTACTCCCAACAACCTGCATAGACCCAGATCTTCATGTGCATTATGCGATGGCAGATCTGGGTCTGTGCAGTTTGCAGTTGGACTGGACTTATAAGCAAGTATATATGGTACATAGAAGCTTGCCCTTCTTTAAATGCAAGAAATTTTCAGCCTTTTACAATGATCAAAATGAATTTCAAAATCTGTCAACATTTTGAATCAAACAAAAATAAATGCAAAGTAAAATTTATTAAAGTTTATATAGTGCCCCTTTAATCTGCTGATCTGGATATAACATGGTGCTGTAGGTATTTTACAGCTCAGCAAATCTCATGATCAGGTCCCATATTCACAAAATACCTCAACTTTAGTGTTCACTCTACCCGAAAATTACCTTTGTTGTAGGTCTTAAACTCGTTAAATTGTTACAACATAGAGATAGATATCTGTATCAAAATGGATTGCCACTTTCATGTTTCCTGTATTTCAGTTAGTTTATTTATTGTGAGCTTTTAATTCTTGAGTTGGAGGGTGCACTCAAGTTGAGTTTTGTGAATATGAGGCCAGATCTAAAAAGACACAATATAAATTTGAATATGATTATCTTTTGAAGAAACATAACAGCAACAATGTCCATGCCTTTTCATGAAATTTGTTGCATTGAAAATTAATTGGTTTAGGGGAACCACGAAAGCTGTTGTTTAATTGATTAATGATCTTATTATCAACCTAATTATATAGTACAAGGAAAAAATTCTGTAATACCATATGTACTTGTGGATAAGTCGGGTCCAACTGCAAACTGCACAGACCCAGATCAACCAACACATAATGCACCAGCAGATTGTGGATCTATGCAAATTGCATTAGGACTAATCAGGACAACAAACAACATACACCCTGATATACTGGTGCAGTATGCTACTGCAGATCAGGGTCTATGTTGTGTGCAATTAGACCCGACTAATATGGTAACTGTTGAAGATCTTGTGCCCACAGACAGATCTGACAAATATGGTAAAATGTTGTCTTCAGTGAACACTCATGGGACACAAAACTTTTGTCTATATAAAAAGAATAAATAAATAGGTGAAATCATGAAAAATGTTCATAATTAGCAGATGCCTATCACATAGATGTGTCTGCGCATACAAGTCTCACTAGATACAATAAAGGTACAAGAGGACACATCATATAGGCTTCCTTATAAGTCAGGTCCAACTGCAACCTGCATAAACCCATATCTGCATATTATCTGATGGCAGATTAGGGTCCATATTGTTTGCAGTTGACCTAACTTTTAAGTGAGTATATACCCTATAAACAAATCTAACACAGCCTTGAGTTGTAAGTAAACATGCAAGATCATGCAAAATTTAAAAAAACTATTAACTCTGAAAAACTAATTATGTCATATAAAAATTACATATAATTGCTAATGGCATAAAAATTCAAGACATAATAATGAAGATTATACCATACTTACAACAATCTTTTTAAGCTTTTCATATATTACTTAAAATTCTGGATAAATACAAGTTAATAACAATATAAAGTAAAACTTCAATAACTCAAAAGTATTGTAGACCCAAATTTTTTTTGCTGAAAGTTTACAGTCATTTTGAGGTTTTTGTTTCAAAGGCAAGAGAGTTCTTTACAACAGGACTAAGCAAGTGCTTTGAGTTATAATGAGTATTTGAATGATTGCCGTTTGTGTTGTCAGTGTTAACTGTATTCACAACCCTCATTTGTAACACAAAGAAAACATGAAAGTTCAGTGTGAAACAACATGGAAAATGTTAAGGAGATTTTAAAGTCAGAAATGTAATGAATGACATCAAAATTACTGTTTATACTAAAACAAAAATTCATTAATGCACAAATATATTTTAATGATACAAGAATATTGTAATAGTATTAACATGAAGTAGTATCTGATTTTAAATGACTGTAATAACTATATAATGACCATTTTACAAGTAAATACATATTAAGCACTAAATACTATTGAATCTAATTCAGATTTTGCACTAACGCAAAGGAATAGAGTCATATTCAAGTTTTTTCTTCCAAGAAAAAAAACTGAACTAAAAATCAGTGGACAAATGAATGAAGTGATTTTTTAATTTCTTGGGCATAAATTTTTCTGGTTTTGTGAAAAAAGTACACTTTTGTTGGTACTTAAATTTGCTAATTTGAGAAGAGGTAAATTTTCTAACACAACAGGATCAATTTTCACTATAAATTTGTGGTTTGAGGCAAATATGCAATCCATGAAAATTTGTATCTCATGAAAAATAGTGAATTCACAGCAATAAGTGTGCCTAGAAATGACACACTATACTAATGCTGTACCTCTAAAAAATAAAAAATAAAAAAACCCACACACTGGATTAGATGAAAATTTCTTTGGTAAAGCTAACATTCATTGCATTCTTACATGAGCAAACAAAACACGTTACTTAAATACAAAGATGATACAATGCACTTGTTTATGTAAACTCAGGGTGTAGTACCCTAATTGTCACACATCCTATTTAACTGAAGTTTACACCATCCTTATATACATTGCTTACAGAAGCTGCAGAAATATGACAGAATAAATGTACTGTCACATTCATAAACTGGTAAATTGATGACCATCTTGTGCTACCTGAAGTCTCTGATAAATTCTCATTTTAGTTTGAAAAGCTTTGTAACAAGGTACATGGCTTGGCTTGCTTTGAAGTTTTACAGCACAGCAACACAAGTAGGTTCTTAAGCGCTGGTGGAATCTGACTTGCAAAAGGATATGCCTTGGTAGCCAACTGTAGTGATCAGACGGTATGATTTGAACCTGCATATGTTTGGTTGTTGTTGTTGTTGTTGTTGTTGTTGTGGGGCTTAACGCCATTTTTCAGCACACGATAGGCTATACATGGCGGCCAGTATTAATGGTGGAGGAAGAAACCGGGAAATCCGCTGAAAGAACCACCGACCCACGAGAAGCTACTGGCAAGCTTTCTCACATATCCACATTTGCCGAATCTTAGACTCAAACCCACGCAGACAGAGGTGAGATGGCAGTGATCCGTAACGGAGAGCGCTTTAGACCACTCGGCCACTCGGGGCCCCCATATGTTTGGTCCTGAGTTACTCATTGACAAGTTACATGGCAAGATGTATAATTTCTAAGATATTTTTCTTGATACCTTTATACACATGGAAGCTCAGTGGCAGTTGGTTCATCATAAATTATAATACTGAATTTAAAACTGTAATTTGTAGAGATGCATATTTTTCTGGGTTTACAAATCAGATTATCTGAAAATTGGCAAAAATTAATCCATTTTAAAGCCAAAACTAGTAAATACTGATCAACAAAACTAGATTCTAATATCAATGTATAAGTGTTCCTTTCCTACAAAAGAAGAATGTTTCAAATTTCACACAATTACATCTTTGTAAAGAATTGCATATAAAATTCTTATGTGAAAGCAAAGTATGATAAATTGAATGCAAATAACAAAAGGCTGGGGTCTTAGATCGCACATCTGACTGACATCTACCTCAAAAGCAAATGCCAGAGCAGTTGGCAAATCTGACTGACATCTACCTCAAACCCAAATGCCATGGCAATTGGCAAAACTGACTGATATCTACCTCAAAACCAAATGCCAGAGCAGTTAGCAAATATGACTAACATCCACCTCAAAGCCAAATGCCAGAGCAGTTGGCAAATCTGACTGATATCTACCTCAAAGCCAATGCCATGGCAGTTGGCAAATCTGACTAACATCCACCTCAAAGCCAAATGCCAGAGCAGTTGGCAAATCTGACTGACATCTACCTCAAAGTTAAATGTCATGTCAGTTGGCAAATCTGACTGATATCTACCTCAAAGCCAAATGCCATGGCAGTTGGCAAATCTGACTAACATCCACCTCAAAGCAAAATGCCATGTCAGTTGGCAAATCTGACTGACATCTACCTCAAAGCTAAATGTCATGTCAGTTGGCAAATCTGACTGTTACAAATGCCATGACAATTGGCAAATCTGACTGATATCTACCTCAAAGCCAAATGCCATGGCAGTTGGCAAATCTGACTAACATCCACCTCAAAGCCAAATGCCATGTCAGTTGGCAAATCTGACTGACATCTACCTCAAAGCTAAATGTCATGTCAGTTGGCAAATCTGACTGATACAAATGTCATGGCAGTTGGCAAATCTGACTGGTATCTACCTCAAAGCCAAATGCCATGGCAGCTGGCAAATCTGATGTCTACCTCAAAGGTAAATGCCATGTCAGTTAGCAAAGAAATCTGGATTAGTGTGATGCTTTCTGATATTTAAAGGTTTCTTCTTTTTTCAGTAATGGCAACCATAATGGATGGCAGGTTGGCATCAATTGTGCAAACTTGAAAGGTGTTATGCCATGATATGTTCTGTGAAATTTTTGCTCAACTTCTATTGACCAGTTTCCTAAAAGTCATTTAAAGGTCATTCTATTCTAGTAACAGCAGCTAAATTTGAGAGGGAGTAAACATCATTTGTAAAAACATGAAAAGCCTTCAAGCAAGGATGCTTTATGTCAAAGTTCATCAAATTCTGCCCTGTAGTTTTTGAGAGAAGCCATTTAAAGGTTTCTTAATTTTTGTATAACAGCAGCTATAACAGACAATTGATTCACATGACTGGTACAAACTTAAAGGACTTCATGCTATGTTAATTTATATCATATTCAGTAAATTTCTGTTCAGCAGTTTTTGAATGATTTTCTACTTTTAGTAATGGCAGTCATATTTTATCACAGACTGACATCATTTGCACAAAATATAAAGCTTTTATATCAGAATGCTTTCTGACAAATTTGGTCTAATTCTGTTAAGAGATTTTTGGAAGTTGGTTAAAAGTTTCTGTTTTTAGGAATAGTGGTCCTGTGTCATAGCCAATAAGCATCATCTGTACAAACCTGCATGGTTTGCTGTGTGGCTATCTGCCAAGTTTGGTTGAAAGTTTGGTCAACATTGGCACAGTGGTTTGGAAAGCTGAAATTAACAATTGTTCATGGACACATAATGGATGATGAAAACTGAATGATGAATGCAGGGCCATATCACAAGCTCACTTGGCCTTGTAGCCAGGATAAAAAAGATGACAAGTAACATGTTTAATCAATAAAAAATGCGGACATTTACAACACTGGCTATATATGATAGGGTATAGCTAGAAAAAAGTGATTGTTAACAATGCACTCACAAATATGTTCCTAAAATGTGTTGGAAAGGAAATTATTATAAAGTACACGAGGAAATTAGGATTCAATGTAAGTTGCACAATCACAAATGTACATTGTATGAATGGCAGTGTACTCATTTTCGACAGTAAATTTCACTGCAGTGACATTCAGATGTGATAATCTGTATTCAAAATAAACAAGCAAATTCCAGTAACTGAAGTCCCGAATGGTTTAATTGGTCTCATTAATATCAAGTTACTTACTAAATTTGCTTTAAATCCAACAATAATACAGGCTGTAATTGTCATGAAACAAACACAAGTCTGGCAGTTAGGGGATACAATTCTGCTAAACAATGATGCTGACAACTAACTCTGACAAGATCTCATCCATAGCAAGGAACATATCAAATCTGGAATAATCCAATAATAATTATGAAATATTCTGTGTAGAATGAAAGTAGGTGGATCTGACAATCAGGGGATATAACTCTGCTAAGCAAGGCTGTAGAAGGCTGACAATCCAACTCAGCCAAGGTCTCATCAATTTTCAAGCTGCATACCAAATTTGAATGAAATCCAATAATTAGGGAGCTATTGTAGGAAATAAACATGGGTGAGTCTAATAATCAAGGGTTATAACTCTG
Organism: Megalonaias nervosa; assembly: GCA_016617855.1. Taxonomy (NCBI): domain Eukaryota; kingdom Metazoa; phylum Mollusca; class Bivalvia; order Unionida; family Unionidae; genus Megalonaias; species Megalonaias nervosa. The sequence goes on along the minus strand of JAECUM010008113.1, from coordinate 54,547 downwards.
CTAAACAAAGACAATGAATGGTGACAATCGAGCTTAGTCAAGCTCATCAAAATCAAGCAGCAGACAAAATTTGGTTGAAATCCAAAAATAACTAAGTTATTTTGCTGAAACAAGTCAGTGGGTCCAATAGTCAGGGACTATAATTCTACTAAATGATAATATAGAATGATCACATTTGAATTCATTAAGACCTCTACAGTATTTAACGGCTTACCAAATATGGTTGAAATTCAGTAGTTACAATTACAGGAGCTGTTTGCAGAAATAATAGCTGGTGGGGTCTACAATTTGGGGCTACTGTACAATGCTGACAATCAAACTCACCCAAGGGCTCATTAATATCAAGCAGCATAGCTGAAATACAATAGTAATTTAGGGAGCTATTCTGTGAAAATAAAAGTGGAATGGATTTAGGAAGAAAGGATGGACATGCCCAAAATTGGGGTAAAATAAAAATACATCAATTTTATGCTAGACCAGATCTATGTGCTAAACGGAGTTTCACAATAATTAGCATCTATATTGCTGATCATAGGTCCTATTGGTCCTAAAATGATGTTGGACTGAATTTAAATAATTTAATTTAAGTCTCTGCATAACACTATGTGTGAAGAACATCCTTATCTCTGTTTGTCAAGACCTGAGTAAGTTAAGGATAACTGCTTTCTCATTCTCTTCAATTTTCTTGACTTCTGCAATCAAGTCAAGGTCATCTGAAACAAAGAAATTAAAGAGAAATTTATAATCCAGGAGAATTAAAATAACGTATATACTCACTTACATCTCAGTGGGTGCTCTGCCGATATTACGAACTTCTGTGAGAGTGACAGGTGTTAGGTGAAGTGGCTTGCAACATGAACAATCAAAAGAATGTTGGTATACCTCTATGTTACTTTCATGTACTGTGGCTGAAATTTCTTTGGATACTTGTGTCAACCGTACCTGTTGTAAGCACACAGCTTTAGCTGTTATTAAAATAGGGCAGACTAGACAATACCAGCTTCTGAAAGTGCAATGAATGAATTAACAAAATATATAAAATGTAAAAAAAAAGTTATCATCTCTTGTTTTCACAATTTACCTCTTAAGTCCAGGAAGTGAAAATTTTTATATGTGCACATCCAAGTAAGGCCCAGCTGTATACTCTATAGCCCAAATTACACCTATCAATCATACACCAACATAAAGGGAATGAAAAGTTCTTTTCACAGTACCTAAGATATACAAGGTCTTTTTAAATAGCCAGTATAACCAGTAAGGAAAACCTGGGAAATTCTTTTCTTTAAAAATCTAATCCTATGCAAAATACAAAACTGTAGAGTTCCACCTCAGGTATAACTGCAAACTGCATAGGTACCAATCTGTCAGCACATAATGCACCAGCAAATCTGCATGTATGCCATTTGTTAGAAGCAAACAAAACATACATTGGTCTGCCAGTGCATGATATGCTAGCAGATTAGGGTCTATGTTGTTTGCAGTTGGACCTGATCTATTAGTGAGTATATACAGTAATATAAAGAGCTGATGCCTTTGGTTAACAAAAGTGTACACAAATGTACTTCTTGTGCCACACTTTCCAGACAATTCATGACAATGTCATCCTAATTTTCAATGCTGTTAAAATAAAAACTAAATTTAGAGTTAATTTACATCATAAATATTACATGTGTCTAGTGATGTTATTCATATTAAAATATTTAGTTCTTTCAAAATATGTGAATAATAAAATTACATAAGCTAAATTTGAAGAAAATTATCTATCTTTTTTATCTATCTATTATTTTTTATGTGTTTCTTTCTATAATCTATATATCCACTTCATAGTTAGTATAAGCATACTTGTATGAAGTGATGCCATGTAGATGTAAAACTGCTAGCAGGTAATATAATATAACAGAGAACATTAAAGTTAGCTGTATTTTGACTTACCTAGTACTGAACAAAATACTCACAAGGATTTTTTAAACATATTCATAAAATATCTGCAAAATAATGATTTCTTTAGGCATATCATGTAAAAAAGAAATGTAACTATTCTGTCCAAAACCTAAAAATGTGTGCAAGCAAAATTTTCTCTAAGAGAAAAAAATGCTGCATATAGCCAACAAGTCAGAAGCTTATGAGAATACTCACATTCATGCAAAACTTGCTGCAACTCCCTCAAAAACTTGGAAAACACTTCACTAAATGCTGACTGTGTCTGCAATTAAAGAATAAATAGAAAATCCCTATTTTATAATGTATAAAAACAAACAGCATCCTTATGGCAATGATGATATGTAAATGAATAAAAACAAATAATTACTCAGGCAAACATTCTTGCAGAATAAATCCTGTTTCCAAACATTCCCAATTATTGCCATGAGACTGCATGATCCAAAAAAGTATGCAGTTTTCCTGGATAGGGACTTTGCAAGGCAGTCCCATGTACAGGAAATGGTATGCAGTTTTCCTGGATGGGGACTTTGCAAGGCAATCTCATGTCTAGGAAATGGTATGCAGTTTTCCTGGATGGGGACTTTGCAAGGCAATCCCATTTACACACGAAATGGTATGCAGTTTTCCTAGATAGGGACTTTGCAAGTCTGTCCCATGTAATGGAATAAACACACAGTGTGCAGGTAAAATATCCCTCTGCAGTTGTTAAAAATCTTATGTACCTGCTGCCAGTGGTTCTCTTTGCATCTTTAAGTATCCTATCACCCATCTGCCAGTAATCTTCAACAAATGAGGGCATGATAAAAGAAACATGAAAATGAACACTCATCTAAACAACGTCATTTTTGAACATGGTTTTGTGATACTTAAAGGATAAACAATGTGATGGGTTTGAGTCACAGATTAGCAATCACTGTTGTATCCATAAACAGGCTTTGAACCTTACTTGCTGCAGTTGTCCTAGCTGTTAATATGTACCAATATTTGCATCAGCAGGGGGGTGTGTGTATGGAAGTGGCTGATGAGCATGTGCAACAGATCAGCAACCCTTTCAGATGGATGCATGTACTCTCAGTCATTTATTGCTTATTGCCATGGAAACAGGGATAAGCTTCAGATTTATGGTCCACTGCCAGGCATGCAGAGACTTAAATAAATAAGCTAAATGGCCAGTCTATGGTGGTCTTTACCTCATCTTCCTCATCCCAGCTGTCCCAATCAGAGCTGCTATCATTGCCCATATTTTCTTCCTCTTCTGTCTCCTCTTCCTTCTTCTCATCTTCTTGGGAGCTCTGAGACCTCCTCCTCCCACCATGTACTCCACCCTCACTGCTGTGCCTACTGAGGGAGCTCAATCTGCCACTGTTATTGCTGGTGTTAAGGGTCAGGCTTTCTGGGTATCTGTGACTTGAAGGGGTTCCTAAAATGTACAAAATGCATCCATTTAGTTCAATCTCTGGCAAGGATCACTTGAAACCTCCAAAATAAGTGAGGAAACAGGCCTTAATGTGTAATACCTGACAAGGTGAGTACAAGCTTGTTTTGAAATCACAATTAGCATCAGGGACAGAATGAATGGAAACCTGGCAATGAGAATCTAAACAAGTATCCCTAAAAAAGAAAGATGAACGACAGTCAAAAATGCTTTATATTATTTCACTCAAAACTCTTTATGTTTTAAAAATATACCCACAATGAAGATCACAAGGATGGCAGAGGGAACAAAAAGATATTTTTAAAAAAATTTATTTCTACTTTAGAACAAATGAGGGTGACCTCATAGGCCTGCTAGTTTCACATAGCTACAGGTCTGGAGGTTTTCACAAATAAGCTGAAGTGCAAGAACTAGAAATTACTCATACTAGGAGGTGTAACTAAAATGCCCATCATGGTTCATTTCAAAGGTTGCTCCCATATTTAGAAGTACCTGAAAAGGGGTAAGGTAATAGTGAAGAACTTATCTTACCTACAATAGCCTCCTCTTCTGAGTCATATTCCTCTCCCTCATCTGAGCTTGATGAGGTTGGAATGTCATTGGACATGAGGTTCAGCTGATCCCCACTGCTGACCCCAAACAGTGGCCTTGGAGATTTGTCCATGTTAAACTGCACTGTCTGAATGAATGGAACAAAGAGACTACAAAATTACCAAAAGCCAAAAAAAAAAAAAAAAACCAAAGCAAAACATTAAAAATAGATCCTTGAAGTACTATATATTCGTTGATAAGTCAAGTCCAACTGTAAAACACACAGGCACAGATCTACCATGACATAATGCACCAGCAGATCTAGAATAAGCAACACAGACTCTGATCTGCTGGCACATTATGCACCACAAATCTGGGTCTATGTTGTTGGCTGTTGAACTCAAATGATAAGCATGTATATACAGTATGATCTAAACAAGTTTGGTCAGAGAGGCAATCAAATGTGCTATTACCAGAAAATGTTGATGATGCAACTCAACAGGGGTACTATCTAATCAAATGTGCTATTACCAGAAAATGTTGATGATGCAACTCAACAGGGGTACTATCTAATCAAATGTGCTATTACCAGAAAATGTTGATGATGCAACTCAACAGGGGTACTATCTAGCTTTAGGAATCTGACAGAAATCCATCCAGTCTTCCTCATATTATTTAGTGAAAATAAAAAATAAATACTGGTACCCAGTATGTCTCAGGGGGAAAATCAGAAAAAAGCCAGTGCAGTAGGCATAATCCTGTCATTTATAACAACATATGCTGAATGAAGACTAGGACAATTTTTGAAATGAAGGATTTATATGAAATGAAAGCAGCATGGAAACTTGGATGAAAATGGTGTAAGAACGGAAATACAGACAAAAAAAATGGTCTCACAAAACTCAAATTTCCAATTATAGTCCAATATGTTTCAGTGATACAAACAAGTATCCTCTCCATCATTTATGTTCCAGGCAAATTACACAACCTCATTATTTTGAATGTATGAAACACTCAGTTGAACAAATGGTCTAATGACTGATTGATTGGTTGGTTTGTTGGCATTCAAGGCACATCAACACATGAAAGACTAGACCATGCCAAGGCAATTGGAGTAAACTGTCTTGCTCTGTGACAAACCACAGCAGCTGTCCTTGCCTGATCTGGGCAGGATTCAAACCAGCACCCTATCCAGTTATAAGTCTGGCATATTAACACTGAGATATGGTAGCTCAGAGACTTACACGGTTTAAAACATGATAGTCATTACTAATTACTGTATTACAAAATAACCTTATATATATCTCTGTACAATTGTCATGTAATTATTAATTATTTTTAGTTTGTGTTTTATGAAAGCAGGACCTACTTCAGATTAGAGGAAACATGAACATATCTCGCAACCAGGTCAAACAAATGAGATTCAAATCTACAAAAATATATTAAAAACCTGAATTACACTGTTTATAGTAAAAGTCGCACAGATCATGTATGCACATTTAATCATCTTAAACTAAATAAAAATTGTTGTTTTAAAATATAATACTAATTTTATTTAACCAAAGTCAATTCAATCCTGATTATTGAATGCTCTATTGAAAATTATCAATCGCTATGGACTTTTACAATAGTGGCCATTTACCAAACTGGGACAAGAAATGAGCATGTCAAGTCTAATCATCACAATATAAAGTAGTACAAATTTATATATCAACATGTGTTGCTTTCATTGTGACATCACAGTACACGTTATTCAATCTAGATTGTACTTGATCACCTTTACGATGATCTCGTCCAAAAATGTCCATTGATTTTGCGATATGTACTTCTCAGGGTGTTTAAAAATTATGACTTTCTAAAGGAATATGGATGTATGAGGATCCCAATAAAAAGAATCATTGTTGTTTAAAGGTATATAGAATGAAATCCTAAAAAATGACATCAATTACAAATATAATCAGTGTTGAACACCTACATGAACTATGTGACTTTTACTATACGAATCAACTCTAAATAAACAGACTCATGGCAACCAGATTCTGATAAGAATGGAATAATTTTTGTTTTAATTTTACATATCCCTTTGTCAACTTCACCTTCATGGCATTTATTATTATATATAAGGTAAATCAAAATGTGCTTCTCTTGCAAAAAATATCCACTAAGTTGTTTTAGAAATGAACATTGCAGTAAACTGTATAAATATAAAATATGGCATCTTAATTCCTGTAAATGTTTCACATCTTAAAAGTAAATGAATTCTTGAAAATGTTATTCTAGTAAGACTTACTTCATTCAGCCTGACTGATACAGCATTAAAGATATGCCTCAGATGGGTTGATGGGCTAACAGTAGAACTTAGTTCTAGATACATGCCCAACAATCTCTGTACAACACTGCTGTCTGTACTCTGAAAACACAAACGTTGTATCATAGTCTTCAGCAGCTACCCTTTCAATGACATTTAAAAATATAAAATCAAGTATAGTCTGATCAATCTGAGTGCTGTTATTACATTTCTATTGTGTTAAATAGGTTAATAAACTCACAGTACATTTCTGTTGTGTTACCTAGGTTTATTGACCCACTCTGCATTTCTATTGTGTTACCCAGGTTAATAAACCCATATCACATTTCTATTGTGTTACCAAGGTTAATAAAAACCACTTTATATTTCTACTGTCTTACCTAAGTTAATAATCTACATAACATTTCTATTATGTTACTGAGGATAATAACCACTGTACATTTCTGTGCTACCTAGTTTAATAAACCCACTTTACATGTATAATGTGTTACCCCGAATAATACAATATATCGTCACATTCCTATACTTACATTAATAAACTCACTTTACATTTGTATTCTTTTATCAAAGTTAATAAACCCATTTCACATTACGATTGTTTCATCTGGGATAATAAACCCATGTTTCATTTATATTGTGTTCTCTAGCTTAATAAACCCACTGTACATTTCTACTGTGTTACCTAGGTTGATTGACCCACTGCATTTCTACTGTGTTACCCAGGTTAATAAACCACAGTATATTTCTATTATGTTACGGGGGGTAATAAACCACTGTACATTTCTACTCTGTTACTTACTTTAGTATACCCACTTTAATTTCTATTCTGTTATCAAAGTTAATAAACCCATTTTATATTTTTATTGTTTGATCCAGGATAATAAACTCATATTTCATTTATATCATGTCCTCTAACTTACTACAGCCACTTTACATTTCTAAAGTGTAATCTATGATAATGAACCCAATTTAAATTTCTATTCTGTTACCTAAGTTAATAAACAATATATTACATTTCTACTGTTTTATTTGAATTAATAAACAAATTATCACATTTCTATAGTGTGACCAAATTTAATAAATCCACTTTACATTCAATATATATTGTCTTACTAAGATTAATAACTCACTTTAGATTTCTTTTGTGCTACTTAGGCTAATAAACCCATTTTACATTTATATGGTGTAACTTATTTTTATAAACCCACAATACATTTCTAATGAGTTCCCAAGTTAGACATTAATAAACCCATTCTACATTTTCCACTGTGTTACCAAGGTTAATAAACCCAATTTCAATTTATGTTGTGTTACCTAAGTTAATAAATCCACTTTTACTTTTTCATATTATACATATGTAATAACACCTAATGAAATAATCAATGATTTTAAAATGTAATACAGCATACCCTATTGATATCACTTAACACAAGAACAATATATGACACCACCTTAGAGCAAGTCCACCTCATCACAAAACACATGATACATATAATTTTACTATTACTTAATGAAATGGGATATATGATCATATTTGCCATATAAAATGCATCATGTTATAATGAAAAGCCTTAGAGAGAGAGGTCACTTTATAATGAAGTACATGATACATATATTTGTAGTACAACATATTGAAATGAGATCTATAATCATACTGACCTTAACAGACAGAATGTTATAATAAAGGGCCTTATTGTAACACCATTAAAACTGTTTTATAATGGAGGTCCTTATAGTGAGACAGTACTGTCTAAAGCACTGGCATTATCATGTCAACAGTATCGAAATGCCATTCAAATTCATTTTACTATTTTGCATTTTTATTGAATAATGACAGTGACTTTTGTCACTTGACAAAATGAATCTGATATTTGTACTCATTTTCAAAAGAAAAATATTCAGTAAGTCTTTATAAAATCATATAATTATACCAAAAAACAGACATGAAAGATTTCATAAAGATCAATTAACAAGAGACCTAAGTGTGCCTGGGACTGCTCACCGGACTGACATCTACTTAAAAGTCAACTGCAAGAGCAGTTGGTCAAGAAATCTGGGTTAGAATGATGATTTCTAACATTTAAAGGGTTTTCTATCTTTTTAGTAATGGCATCCATATTGGATGGCTGATTGTCATTATGTGTGAAAACCTGAAAGGACTATGTTAGGATGCTTTCTGTTCAAATTACTCAACTTATCTAGTTATATATGAGAAGTCATTGAAAGGTTTTAATCTTTTCTGTACAGTATGAATAGCAGACAAACATCATTTGAAGAGATCTGATATATCTTCACCCCAAGATGCTTTCTATTAAATTTGATTGAATTCTGTTCATTGGTTTTCCAAAATATTTTGATGGTGGGTCAGCATCATTAAACAAAATTAAAATGTCTTCATGCTAGGATGCTTTCTATCAAATGTCGTCATATTCAGTTCAGCTGTTTTGAGACAAAGACATGTAAAGATTTTTCTGTTTTTTGTAATAGTGCCCATATCTTACATTTGATGAGCATCATTTGCATAAATTTTAAAGGTGAGGATGCTCTTTGTAAAATCTGGTCAGACCCTGTTCAGAAGTTTGTGAGACAATGTTCAAAATATTTTCCTATCTTTAGTTATGGCAGCCATATTTAAAGACGAAACAGCATCATGGCTAGAATTTAAAAGACCTTCTTTCCATGCAGAATACTTTCTGTCAAGTTGATCGTAAGTAACGTGAGTGTAAAAATTGTAAGAACACTGATGGTTGGTGGTGTGGGGAGGCTACCTAAGCCCCATTTTCCAGAGGCAACACCCAGCATTATGGGGCAGAGAGGCAAAGCCCAAAATCCAAAATTTAATTTAGTATATGGATAGCAACCAAGTATTTTGAAGGATAATTGTACTTTCTCTGTCAAATATGCTCAACTTAATAAAATCTATTTTCTTGATAGTTTTCAATACATTTTTTCCACCTAAATTAAAACAAGTTGACATAACTTTCCGACATTAATGAATAATGAAGGGTCATGTTAATCTCTTAAGTAGGCAAAGCATAATATCTATCAAGTGAAAGAAGTGCAAGGTAAAAGAAGATATTTAATGTTTATCTTCAGTACAATCTGCAGACCTGCAAACCCTGGCGAGTCCATCTCAGTAAGGCAGTTGATTTTTCTCCATAAGACTGACCAGTTTTCAGTAAGGTATTAACAAAATATCAATAACTGCTATTGTAAAGCTGGAAAACGTAAGTAAAAGTTTGATGCAGCGATGATAAACAGTATGTTCAACTGAAAAGTTTGTAAAGTACGCATAGACTTTATTTACCACTAGTACAGTTGCACAAACTTTAGTTCCAAACCCTATGCAACTCAATGGCTAGTTGCTATCTCTCAACTTGACGTAATTCTTGGAAATTCTTTTTCCATTTCACATGTCGACGGCAATCATATCTCCCGCCACGAGACATACTCAAATTGGCACGTGATGTCCAATAAATGTAATTGTGTCCTTTCCAGCTTTTACTCACAAGAACCTGAATACTCCTTTTTATTCTTCTGTGTTGATTATTAACACTTTTTTAGAAGCTTCTTTTCCCTTTCGTCTTAAACATGCATCGCTTTCTGGATGCCATTTTTAAAAAAATTCTATAATCAACAGTTTGATCATGTAGATGCTTTGCATGAACAAATAGGTGCAGTTTAAAGCGTCTGGGGTGCTGCTGTAAAGTTAGTCTGGTTCCTTGACTAATTTTACTAATTCTAACATGAAACCCTGATCCATATCAAACTCGAATAAACCACTTATCAGGATTTTTCGGCAGCGATCATTTTTCAGTAGTTTATGCTTGTACACCGTAAGTCCGTATTTTAAGCATAATTTTCGTAAGACTTATGGCAAAATCGTAAGAGTTGGCAGGTCTGCAATCCTATACTCACCACTGTAATAAAATGATTCCAATAATGTACATTTTGTAGTAAAGTGTGTTTCTCTGAGAATGCTTACCCAATCACATTAATATTAGGAAAATAAAATCCGCTAACTCACAAATCCAGTTTTCCCAGAAAGTCAAAACTTTGGTCTTTCCCGTCTAAATACCCTACAGACACTCACCAATTATTCTTCAAAATACTTGGTCACTACCCATATACTGCATGTTTACCAGTTTAAGCAGAGCTATAGATGACTGAGGATGCTCCCATTTGCATGGAGGTGTGGGAAGGTTTAACAGTTATGTGATTGGGTAAGTATTCTCAGAGAAACATAATTTACAGAAAAATGTACTGTCTCTGTCAAATATGCTCTACAATCATATTAACTTAAGGAGAATAAATTATAGGAGGAGGAAACACATGGACATCCAACCCTTACCACAGTAATCCATAAAGGGAGATATGGATGGAGTCTCTATAACAAGGATGAACCACTTCCCTAATGAGAAGGCAGCATAAATGATGATCATGTGACATTGACATGAATATACTGGTTATGAGAAATGAATTTTCTTACCAAGAAAAAATCTAGACAAATCAGCAAACACTATAAAGCCATGCTCATGAGGAACTTGCCCTGTTATCAAAATGGGTCTAGTGGTCTAACTCACCCTGCATGCCAAAGCTAAGGCAATCAAAAACCATGTTTGCAAGACAGCAGCCTCAGCCAGGTTCTGCCTGAACTTACCTAAGTTAGTTGAGGCAGAACCCATTCCAGCCTTGACAGACTCCTGCTACACATACTTGGCACTTGTCAAGAAAGCCTTGAACAGAAAGGAATTTGGCCATTCAATTATGCTGACAATCTCAGGAGTTTAAAGGACTTCCACTCTGAAGTATATGAGAGAAAGTCATGCGTCTTTATAGACTAGTAAAATGGCATCAACAATCTCTCAATTTAGAAATAAAATTTTAGCTCTTCGAGGAGAAAAGTTTTGTCCCTGTTACACTCTATGATCGCTGACACATTTAGACATCATGGGAGAAGTGCTATACGTCATGATAAGGACCTATCAGACTTGCTTGCCAATTTTAACCTGAACCAGCCCTGGTCACTCACTCTGTTCCCAAATTGGAATCTTTCATGAAAAACCTGTGAAGAGGTTCCTTGAGCAGGTGAGAGATGCTGGGATTTTCCTGAGAATGTCTACATTTAGACTCAGAACACCAATCACTCAAGATCTGTCCCAACTGAGAGGTGCATTCAGATATATTCTGCAGTCCTGGACCCTCATTTTCTGCATTACCCTAGGTGCCAGAATTGTTGGAAGGAAGATGTAACCCCAAAACCCACCCCAAAAATGGTCCAAGCTTCTGGATCCAGGACTGGAGAAATGAGGATGAGCAGTTTGTGGGTCCATCTCACTGTAAAGAGATCTATCAGTTTATGCCCCCAAAGTGCACAAACCTGCTGAAAGACCAATGGTGTGAAGAATATGACCTTTCTTGACAATGAATCAGCTAAGACATTGAGCCTACTGGTAATATGCCTGATATGGACTGTGATCTTGAGCTGGAAGTACCAATGCATAAAGTCACAGACCAGGATGCATAAGTCAGGTAGTTAGGTAATCTTGTTTGAGGAGGTAAGTCGCCACCACCGAGTTGTCTAACAAAGTGGATTCTTCCAGAAATGAAAGTATTTACTATAGAATTCATTTCCAGAAGGTTGATATGCAGGGCATTCTCTTATGGCTCTCAGCTGCCAACTGCCCATGGTTGAATGGGGCAACAGGTGGTCTCCCCAACAGCATGATCTGAGTCCAAGAAGACCATAATCTACAGTTGTGGTTATTCAGTGGAATTCCTGCCATAACCCATAATCTTGCTCTCATGAAAGAATTGTCTTATCTCAGCAGAGAACATAACCCAATGTTGAGTCAATATGAAAAATGATGCCACTGAAACAAGTAAAACCATCTGCAAAGGGCACATGAAAAGGCACTTCCAGCTGGAAATCATCTCTGTAAGTTCTACAATCCATGCAATGCACATGTGAGGAGGATGAATGAGGTCAAGATCTAGCTTCTCCCAATCCACTAGAAAACCATTCCAAATAAAAGAGAGAGAGAAGAATGTTCCTGTCCTTTACTAAAGATAAACTTACCATTTGCTTTTGAAGGATCTTCTCAATGTATGCTGCAGTTGCTGTTGACAATAACCTGTATTGGGTGACATTGCAGTTGATTGTCTTCATAAAATCTCATGTACTGATGTTGAGACCAAATGGGAGTGCATGAGACTGATACATAGTTCCTTGAAACCCAAACCAAAGGAACCTGCATGATGCTGGAAGGAAATGGATATGAAACTATCCATTGGTCAGATTAAGACTGATCACAAGTTCATCCCTTTTCACTGAAAACCTGATAGACTGAGCCATCTCCATTCTGAACTTCAGTATGACTACATAATTGTTGATCTGACTGAGGTTTCGAACTGGTCTGAACTCCTCATTAGGCAGTGGTGTAGCAAGAAATTCTGCCCCCCTCTCCCCCTGCAAAACTCAAATCTGGGGCCCCCTCCCAACCAAGAATAGTTGTTTTATGTTTTATGGCAATTTTGGGCCTCCACTGGACCTGGCCCCCACCCCCATTGTGGGGTTTGCTTGAGCAGTTGCTATACCACTGAGTGCAAGAACAACACCTGAGAGAGAACCCTTGAAAGTTCAGTTTGTGAATTGTCTTCTCTGCCTGCCATCAAGTAAAGGGCAGATTACCTTCTGTAAAACTTTCCCCCTCTCTGAATCAGTCAAAAACCTCAATCATTAAAGGGGAAGACAAAAGGGAAGCAGCTTTACTGCCACAATGTTCTTATCCAAAGTCACAAACTCAGTGTTTTTATCCAAAGTCACAAACTCAATGTTTTTATCCAAAGTCACAAACTCAATGTTTTTATCCAAACTCCCAAGACTTTCTCTCAGAGACAGTAGGAGACTAAATCTTTAATCTTTGTTGACTGTGGAAGTAGACAGAATGTGAGGTGTTTGTCCTCATCTACAATGTCTACTGAAGCCTTAACCTTATTGTCCTTACTCACAGATGGGTGCTCAAAGAGAGATAAGATTCTTCAAATTTCTTCAACAGCCACTTTGAAACAAAAAACTCCAAACAATGTATGTCACTGATGAAATAAACCAATGGATCCCCACACTTACTCTGAAGGTTTTCCTCATCAAGCATTGCTTCTATGTCTGCATAAATTAGTCATAGTAGCATGGACTAGGTCATGCCATTATCTCTGTATGCAAAACGGTACCTATCGACTGGATATGCCATAAACATAGGGTCCAGCAGCTGGAATGGTAGCAGGGCAAAGTAATACAGCTTGTCTTGTTGGGACAGTCAGTTGGAAGCGTGGCTGGAAAGCATACTGCACGATCAGCTTGGCAGCCAACTTGATGGTCAGCTCAACAACTGGCTAGATGGACTGAGCAGATAAATGGACAGGCCAATTTGATGGATCCCCACATGACTCCACTAATATTGGAATGATCAGGGAGTATGCAGTGCAAGTCACCTACACAACAGATATCTAGTAGTTGTGAAGAATGGCTGGCCAGGTGGCTGCACTGGCTGATTGGTAACAAGTGCAGTGACATACAGCACAGATGACTGACAAAAGATGCCACTGAGGTTTGTGTTAATACCCCATGTGCGTAGACCTAGAGAAAATAAGGTCATGCTCAGACATGCCAGGGGTGAGAACAGCACAGGCATTCCAATGCATACTGATCATCCATATCAACGTGGCCAGACATAACTGTTGCTGCGGGCATGGTACTCATGATCTTTGATAGCGGAGATGCCGTCAAGATATACTCCACAATACTAGCTATTAAAAATGTCTTAGGATGAAAACTCAGAATGTCATTGTCAGTCCATTTAAACTTCACTCATCTCTCCTTACTTTTCAGATTTTTGCAAAACACTATGGACCATTTTAATTCTGATCATTTAGCACAAACACTGTACGGCAAAGCTGAGAAACACTTAGTATAAGTGAAACGTGTCTCATGCTTGTCCTTGTTGACCTTAAACTTCTTGCACATAAAGTATTTGGTCATCACTGTGTAACTGAAATGACAAGAGTGACACAAGCAATGGGAAATAATAACCTGTAAGTGTTCCCTATAACAATAACTCACCCATTAATAAACAAGTAAATAAATTCAAACACTGTACCAACAATGAATACAATGATATCATATTGGACTACAATTAAGTCAAAAAATTAAAGTCCACAAACCACAAATAATCTACATGAATATTGATCAAAATACAAAAATAACATTGCCAATATGTAATAAATACCATACTATTCTGATTTTCTCAACATAGAATTCAAACAGTTTTCGGATGGATATCTAGAAGCAATGGTGTGATGTAGATCCTACCACATCAAAAGTGTAAAGTGGTATACATCTGGTATGGGGGCAGCCACCTAGCTCAGGGAAGAGGAGGTCATTGCTGGGAGTTTCTTCCATTTGTGAATAGGGTGTACAGATGGAAAAGATCAAATCTGGCCTATCCACATTGGCTGGATTCTCAAGAAAGCAGAGGTTATTTTCCTAATGTTAGTGTGATCAAGGAACACATTCAGTGGAGAATTACAGATTCTATTTTGCAGTGTATTTTATGGTAGACTTTTCCAGACCTAGACATCAGTACATCAAACAGAGTCTCTACTTCATACTATCAGCTAGTACTAATACTAGTAGCCCTACCTCTTTCATATATGGAGGACCTTGACAAACAAAAAATATTAGTGATACCATACCTAGGTATCAACCTGCTTCTCTAACCATGCCCACCATCAAAGATTCCTGATTTCAGCATCTATTTTCACCAGTTGGATTTCTTATCGCTGACATACTTCCTCACTGTTGCTACTGAGGCCCGTAACATACTTTACACACAGCTACAGTAAAGTTTATGCATAAAAACATACATTATACTGTGTGTGAAGTATGAAACAAGACCCTCAGGCCCCTGTGACCATTGCCAATTTTGAACATAGAAAGAACAACTGTTTACCTCATGCTGAAAGAGATCCAAAGAAAAACTAACGATAGTGAACATTTGATGCCAAAGAGACCAATCCAATATCACATGAAATCAGTAGAACTAGGCTTTCAGACTGGTATATAGTTCATTGTTTGGGGCAGAGATTAAAGTGCATTCAAATGGTTTCACTGGAAGCCAGCTCAAATTGGCAAGCCAATATCATTGGCCAGTAGGTACTAAAATCTCTGTCTTCTGATAACCTATCACTGATATCAATCACAGAACAGCGATGCCATTCCCATAATGACTTCCCTCCTGATCTGCAGTGATTGGCTCTGAAGTTTCACACTAGTACAGTGTATGACAGGTAAACAGTACAGAATATGTGCTTTGTTTAAAGATGGTGGTTGGCTGACATCTGTGGTTAAACCACTGTTAGTGTGATGCAGTAGTCAGCACATCTAAACTGTGTGCTAATGTACCATCTTTGCAAGCAGGATATGCAAAGGTATGAAAGCAGGATATGCAAAGGGATGCAAGCAGGATATGCAAAGGCACTAATGAAATGTGGAATGCTGAGATGTGGAAATTGACATTTTCTGCAAAAAGGCATTATTCTCACATTATGTTCAGTGTTTTCTGAGAAAAAGTTTGAGGAATTTTTCGATTTTTAGACATGGGAGTGATATTCAAAAGCAAATAGGCATCATCTGCACTAAGTTGAAAGGTCCTTATGCCAGGATGCTCTTTGCTAAGTTTGACTGAATCTGGTCCAGTGTTTCTTCTTAAGTTGAAAACAGCAATTGTTGGTTGATCCTACATTAAGGACAATGCACAATAACATAGTATGATAAAATAAGGTCACTTTGCCTTATTGTCATCAGATGAACTAAAAATCAATTTCACTTATAGCTGATGTTATTTTCTATTATTTTCCATGGTAACAATATGTGTTGGACGATTGAAACCTGACTGTGTGTATCATAGTTACTATTCCAAAGAAGAAGCAGTGATTTAAAGAAGAATTATAGATTACTGTGGGGCTATTACTTCTGAGTGTTATATAATAGGGCTATGTACAGTAACACTTATAATGTCACAATATAGAGATGACAATATGATACACATGGCATTACAAAGTACAAACTTCTATATGACCAAATGATGGTAAACCTGACTATATTACCATAAGTTATCAATATTTATGAAAATATATTCTTATGCTACAACAAAAAGGAAAACAGAAGCTGTGAAACCTTCATTGCAATTACAGCTGCCAACTCCTTTAATGTCAAGCTGCCATACGTCAGCAATTTCTGTTTATCTTTCACATTCGTATTACTCTTCATATGTTCTACCATTCTTCTCACTTGAGTATTCAAACTGAAAGCAAAAGATGTCACTAAATGCCTTTTATGTGTCATGTTGATGCTTTTTAAAAACAAAAAAAAAGTCTTTGGTCACCAAGCTAGAAATAAACTTACAGCAACATATTGTGAATGCTCAATACAAATACAGCAGTCAAAGTAAAGAGTATAACAAGATAGAAGACAGAATGTTTTTAAGAGTGTGACAGACACATGTGATCCAAAGAGTCATTTATTTAGAGACTGGACCAGTCTAGTAAAATAATTTTCAGCTTATCTGAATAAATATAGGTGTTTTATGTCCAGTGACATACTAGTCTGAAAGCCATGATCACCTTAAAAACATTTAACAGCACATAAATTTATGTTCTTATCTTGATACAATTTTTATCAGAGGTAAACATTCAATTTATTTAATTTGTTTTTATGAAATTATTTTCTGTCCAGAACTTTAAGGCTAACATGGATTTTTTCCCCCAATTTATTGGAATAGTGAAACTTTCCATAAATCAGTCATCAATTTATAAGCACACTTCAACCTCAATTTCTGAAAAATATCAGACTTTTATTAAAATATACTAATCTAGAACAGGCAAAGAATGCAAAGGAAATAAAAATTTTATATTAAAGTGAAACTTCTGTAAATTAGCCCCACTGTAATTTGGCTTTCTCTGCTTATTGGTTACAAATTTTGGTTCCAAAGTGGCTGTTCTAATACTACTCAAACTTCTGTATTCTGGCCATTGTTATAAAAAAACCAAATTTTATGTCTCAACATCATCTGGTTTTTGGTAAGTTTTACAAGTGTTTTACTTTGCCTGACAGCACTTGTGAAGATCAGAGAGATTAATATTTGAAAGGAAAATTCAAAACAGGTGGACAAGCAGAAGGCAAAACAGAGAGAAGGATGGACATGCAAAACACTAGATGGCATACAACTGATTAAAATTTTTAAATTTTAAAGTTATATCTGAATGGATGGCCATATCATGGAAGAACTGTTTGGTTGGTTTCAAGATTACTTTTAATATAATATTGGCAATATCTTGCTATGGAAATGACAACTAAATACGTTTTTCAAGGAAACACTGAGACAGCTGACATGGTCTGGCCTGGGTGGGTATGAAACCAGTGAAAATTGGATTATGTGTCCAATACTCTACCAACTGAACTATCTGCAGCTCCCCATATCATGGAAAAACATGTATTATCAATACTGAAACCTTACCACTCCATCATAGCCTTTGAGATGTGTGTATCCTCCACAAAAACACCAATATAATGGGCTAGAACTGGAGCCACACTCCCTGCCTCCTCATGGGTCAGTTCATCAAGAAAGTGAGGAAGTTTTGCATGTACCTCTGATACAAAGTACTTCTCTACCTGAAATTTAAAACAATGATATATCTTATACTTACATAAGTACACATATAGACATGTAAACAGACACTGAGACAAGAAACCATAAAAAGATATGAACAAAAACATAAGCACCTTTTTTCAGTTTCACAAGGTAGCAAACTTTGCAATATAAAACATACCTCAAGTTTCGACACTTTGAGACATATTCACTCTTGAATGGGAGTCTTTACTAAAGCAACAGATACTAATAAATCTATGTATAAAATCTGTGAATTTTTGAAAGCTGGAACGTTTGTAAAGCTAACATAAATATGTACATGTTTTTTCTAAACTGAAAAACATGTTATGTCTAGAAAATGTTATTCCTAAAGAAAGAACAAATTTCACAACATATTACATAATTATATCCATAGCCAGGTTAGCTGCCAGGTCACACAAAAAAGCTAATTTAGAAGCTACACTCACTTGAGACTTAAAGCTGACATCGATATGAACCGTATTACCAGTCAGCCCATGCATTTTTCTTGCAGGTTGTCTTCAGTATGGTACCACTTACCAGTCACACCATGCATTTTCATGATAGATGTCCCCTGTTAGTATGATACCTCTTACCAGTCAGCCCATGCATTTTTCATTCAGGTTGTCCTCACAATGAAACCTCTTACCAGTCAGCCCATGCATTTTTCATGCAGCTGTCCACAGTATGGTACATCTTACCAATCAACCCATGCATTTTTCATGCAGGCTGTCCTCGGTATGATACCTCTTACCAGTCAGCCCAAGCATTTTTCATGCAAGCTGTCCACAGTATGATACCTCTTACCAGTCAGCCCATGCATTTTTCATGGAGCTGTCCACAGTATGATATCTCTTACCAGTCAGCCCATGCATTTTCATGCAGTCTGTCCACAGTATGATACTTCTTACCAGTCAGCCCATGCATTTTTCATGCAGGCTGTCCACAGTATGATACCTCTTACCAATCAACCCATGCATTTTTCATACAATCAGGCTCTCCTCAGTATGATACCTCTTACAAGTCAGCCCAAGCATTTTTCATGCAGGCTGTCCTCAGTATGAAACCTCTTACCAGTCAGCCCATGCATTTTCATGCAGTCTGTTGTTACGTGTAGGCTCATACAAAAGTAACAAAAGAAAAGAGTGAAGTCCACAAGCTTTGTAAATTTAACAAAATAATTTATTTCCCTAGAAAACAAGATAAAAATATGAAATAGGACTTACGGTTTGTGAATATAATCCAAAAATTAATCCTAGAATTCAAAATTATAAGTCCTATCACTAAAAAGTTCTAATTGAATCCAGGTTTGAATCTCAATGAAATTCCAATATGGAAGGGGATAATGTCCTCTATAACCAGTTTGTGTTGATGTGTCAACAGTTCCTTGTTGAGTCACCAAGAATATGATTCTGGCTTTTGAATTCCGAATAATTTAGTGAATGTCTTTGTCCAAGAATTTCGTTGAAAAATTGTATTTTCCAGGGTGAATAAAATTATTTTAAATAAAAACTCAAATCAAATGGCAACAACAAGAATACCTTTTGGCCTGAAGGTATATTTTACGACTAAACCAGAAAACACTGAGATTGAGAATTAAACACAACTAAAACGTCATTCTGACACTCGTGATGGGTCACATGATCACTTACTTTGTCCAAACAGCGCAGTAAAAAATATGTCAATTATGACATAGGCTAGAATAGCCCTATCTAAGAATCAGATTCCCACACTGGAAATAAATTTAAAAATAAAACTATTTACAACAGACTAACACGTGGGTTGAACATGACCTTGGTAATGACCAATCATTTTCACTCTGTGTTTACAAAATTGGAACCAAGGTCAAGAACTAGGTTATCTAAAAATATAATGTAGTAATATTTTTGCATTCTAATCAGACTAAAAGAACTGAACTAAATTTACTGGGAAAATGTCAAATCCAGTAAAATATTATCCTTACAATAAAATGTAATGAAACAAAAACAAAATAAAAAGAAATTCAAAACCAACACACAAGTAATTTAATTACATATACGCAACACTGTCCACAGTATGACACCTCTTACCAATCAACCCATGCATATTTCATACAGTCAGGCTGTCCACAGTATGATACCTCTTACCAGTCAGCCCAAGCATTTTTCATGCAGGCTGTCCTCAGTATGATACCTCTTACCAGTCAGCCCATGCATTTTTCATGCAGTCTGTCCACAGTATGATACCTCTTACCAATCAACCCATGCATTTTTCATACAGTCAGACTGTCCTCAGTATGATACCTCTTACCAGTCAGCCCAAGCATTTTTTATAGAGGCTGTCCTCAGTATGAAACCTCTTACCAGTCAGCCCATGCATTTTTCATGCAGTCTGTCCACAGTATGATACCTCTTACAAATCAACCTATGCATTTTCATACAGTCAGGCTGTCCTCAGTATGATACCTCTTACCAGTCAGCCCAAGCATTTTTCATGCAGGCTGTCCTCAGTATGATACCTCTTACCAGTCAGCCCATGCATTTTTCATGCAGGCTGTCCTAAGTATGATACCTCTTACCAATCAACCTATGCATTTTTCTTACAGTCAGACTGTCCTCAGTATGATACCTCTTACCAGTCAGCCCAAGCATTTTTTATAGAGGCTGTCCTCAGTATGAAACCTCTTACCAGTCAGCCCATGCATTTTTCATGCAGTCTGTCCACAGTATGATACCTCTTACAAATCAACCCATGCATTTTTCATTCAGTCAGGCTGTCCTCAGTATGATACCTCTTACCAGTCAGCCCAAGCATTTTTCATGCAGGCTGTCCTCAGTATGATACCTCTTACCAGTCAGCCCATGCATTTTTCATGCAGGCTGTCCTAAGTATGATACCTCTTACCAATCAACCCATGCATTTTTCATACAGGCTGTCCTCAGTATGATACATCTTACCAGTCAGCCCATGCATTTTTCATGCAGGCTGTCCTAAGTATGATACCTCTTACCAGTCAGCCCAAGCATTTTTCATGCAGGCTGTCTGCAGTTAGCATGCTACTTCCAACAGCCAAAGTCAACCAGTCAAAGCAGAATCTGGTTATCTTTGAATCAGATACAGTATATAAAGATGTCAACTGCACTTCATGAATGAATAAGCCATTACAAACTCCAAAACTCAACTATATGTCATCTACCAGACAGCAAAACTGCATTTATTAAAATTTTAGTCCTCACATTCTATGAATGTTTGAAATAGTTATACTCAAGGATTAATACATCTAGCTATTGCAGCATACAAAATATTTCTCATACTTTATCTTCTCTGTACAATGCTGGTGAATTATGTGATCTTCTTGATATTACATGTACTTATACTTCTGAGGCTAAAATGTTCCTTCTACTTCTGAGGCTAAAATGTTCCTTCTACTTCTGAGGCTAAAATGTTCCTTCTAGCTCTGAGGCTAAAATGTTCCTTCTACTTCTGAGGCTAAAATGTTCCTTCTACTTCTGAGGCTAAAATGCTCCTTCTACTTCTGAGGCTAAAATGTTCCTTCTACCTCTGAGACTAAAATGTTCCTTCTACCTCTGAGGCTAAAATGTTCCTTCTACTTCTGAGGCTAAAATGTTCCTTCTACCTCTGAGGCTAAAATGTTCCTTCTAGCTCTGAGGCTAAAAGTTTCCTTCTAGCTCTGAGGCTAAAATGTTCCTTCTACTTCTGAGGCTAATATGGTAATGTCTTCAGGTACATATGTAAATCAGCTTTGCATTGAACATTCTGATGTGTCCAACTTTGCTACATGTGGTCAACATATAGATGAGTCATATATGTCATGTTCTTCATTGGTTTATGTAAATAACTGTTGTTGTTGTTGTTGTTGTTGTTGTGGGGCTTAACGTCATTTTTCAGCACACGATAGGCTATACATGGCAGCCAGTATTAATGGTGGAGGAAGAAACCGGGAAATCCCCGGAAAGAACCACCGACCCACGAGAAGCTACTGGCAAGCTTTCTCACATATCCACATTCGCTGAATCCTAGACTCGAACCCATGCAGACAGAGGTGAGATGGCAGAGATCCGTAACAGAGAGCGCTTTAGACCACTCAGCCACTCGGGGACCCTAAATAATTATCAAGGTGATGAAAAGCAATCAATAAAGTCTAACATCAATATATTTAATCTCATGTTTAAAACTGTTCTGTGTTTGTCCTACTGATATGTGTATTTAATTTAATTGTTTGTCTGTTAGTTTTAAAAAATTTTTTATTCCATTACATGTTATTTTAATGTAACACATTGTTTACTGGACTTGACCTTGTCCAAAATTTAGTTCAGTTCTGTTTGACCTGATTGACTTTTTTTATTTTTTTTTATTTCATTGATGTAAACAACTAATAATAGCTTCATTATCCTCTATGGGTAGAGTTCACTGACCAAATTATTACTCAGGTAAACATGTTAATTTGGGTCAGCTTTTTGGGGATTCCAAAGTGAATTTTATATGGTATTATGTTTTAAATAAACAAGGCTCATTAAATCATGCTAGAAAGTTATTTTCCATTAGGTAATGGTTGTTTTTAGAAAATGCTAATTGTGACCATGAGGTCAAGCAGAGAACTATATCATCTTGTGATTCTGAGGATTCTACTAGTCATCCTTTAACATCTGGCACTTTAAATTGTATTATGTTGTGTCCAGTTTGGGCTGAATTTTATTTTCTTCAAATTATTGAATTCAAGTGATTATTTTCTCTGGAAATACAAAAGTGCTCTCAGACTGATAGAATTCTTGGATAAAGACATTCATTGGAATTTATATGGAATTCAAACCAGAATAATATTCTGTGATTCAACAAGAGACTGTTGATACATCAGTACGATGCAGGCCATAACAGACATGTCATCACCTTCAATTTTAAATCTCTTCGGGACTTGAACTGAGTTTTATTCAGGACTTTTTATGACTAGGACTTGTGACCTTAATTCTTGGATTATTTTTGGATACAATTCGCAATACCGTATATTCTTTTTTCTCATTTTTCACTTTGTATTCTAGGGAAATAAATTATTTGTTAAATTTTACAAAACTTGTTGTCTTCACTCTTTTCTGTTACTTATTTTAAGAGCATAGACTCATAACACTATTCAATCCAGTGATGAAAACTGCCCTGTATTTGGCCTACTTAATCCAGTGATACCTGTGTTTGGCCCGCTCAGTCACACAATCAAAACTATCCTGTGTTTGGCCTGCTACTCAATCCAATGATCAAAACTGTCCTGAGTTTTGCCTACTCAATCCCGGGATCAAACAGACTTTGTTGCACCTACTCAGACCCATGATCAAAACTGTTTGTGTTTGGCTTTGTTGGGCCTACTCAGCCCCATGATCAAAACTGTCCTGCATTTGGCTGGCCTAAAAGAAGGATGCAAGTAGCCAACCTAAATATCCGACATATCATCACTAAACCAAATAGGATTAAATTAATGCTACAGCAACAAGTTCAGTCATTATTCTGGGCCTATGTGTTGAACCTTCTCTTTGATGATATTGATAATTCGGCACTCCAAAAAAAAGAGTTCAATCTTCAAAAGGAAATATGTGGTATCTATGGAGGGGTCTTTTCTATGCTGACAGTGACATTAGTTATAAATGAGATTTCAGTCAAAAGACTAATGTGGTGGACAGCATCTGGATTGAAGTATACCTCTCCCAATCCAAGCCAATACTTTCATGTTCAGTTTACAACCACCTACTTGTGCAGCTGACTGGAGAGATATTTATGAGAAGCAAACTCAAAACCCTTACTAAATTAAGATTTAGAAACTATCATTTTAGGTGATATTAACACTAGTTACATGAAAACTATAGGTAAGTAGTTTGGAAACTTACAGCTTTATCCAAATAATTAACACTTCAACATGAGTACAAATTGCTACTATCACTGTTCATTTCAATCCTAATAAACCTGAGTATAAAACTGAAGTTAAAATGTCAGTGTAATGCAGTGAGTGACCACTGTCTGGTCTTTAAAACTAGACATGTTCTCAGACTGCCTAGAAAATGGCTCCAGACTGAAACACATTACAAAGAGTTTAAACATTTTGATGAGGAAACTTTCTCAAAGGATTTAATTTGTAAACCATTCCACTCAGCAATATAGTTAGTGTTAACACTGCCTAAGACACATGTTAACAATTATTAAATACAGTCTTAGACAAGCATGCCCCAATGTAAACTAAATGGGTTAAACACCAACTTACACTCAAGTGTATTACCCCTGAGATCAATGAGCCTAGGCACCTAAGGAATAAACTTCACAAAATGAAGGACATGAAAACTTACAGAAAAAGGAGGAATAATGATAAGTGCTTGGCCTGATTGACAAGGTTAAACTGAGTGTTAATAAATCCTCTGGACTGGGGGGCATTGGTCCACAAATTCTTAAACTTGCTCAAGTGTACAAAGGTTACATATATTTTTAAAAAAGAGAAGAAAAAAAAACAAGGATTGGGGGAACTAGAGACCACTATCCATTCCATTAGAAATATTACTCGATAGTCAAAAAAATAAGAAGGTCTATGAATTAGCTGAAACTTACTTTCTGTTTCATAAAGCACAATAAGGAGTTAGAAAATTTCACTCATGTCAAACAGAACTCACCAAATTAAAAGATTTCTTGCTAAAGAAATAGATAATGGTTATTTGACAAGGATTGTTTTTCTTTATTTCAAGAAAGCTTCTGATGTCACTGATCATAAAATTCTGCTGTAAAAGTCAAACTGTTAAAATTTGATAATTCTTTCTTAAAATGTTTTAGATCATACCTAAATCAAGGATCTCAAGCATTGGCAATATTAGCCCACAAGCTCTTACTAATCTTACTTATCAAGGTGTCCCTCAAGGCTCTGCATTAAGCCTAATTTTATTATGTAAATGATATTCCATTAAATAATAAATTCACAAATACTGATTTGTAAGAATACAATGCAGATGTGTTTACAGTGTACATCTGTTTCTGATGCTGAGGTTATCATAACAAGATTAAACCTTACTAGAGTGAAAGCTGAGCATAATAAATAAGATCATATCATAATAAAGAAAGGTAAATTAAAATGTAAGATTTAGGGGACATAACAAAAGCTACATAAATTAGGGAATATAAAATTATTTCTTACAATAAATGTCATTTAGAAACTGTCAAAGAAAAAAGTTTTTAGCTAAATTATTTACAATGTGATGACCATACTGATAATATTTGCAAAGCGCTGTCATCTAAAATTGCCCTACTCAGCTGAATAAAGAAATATTTACCTACAGAAACTCACATTTTCTCTTATGAAGCATATATTCTTCCAATATTATTGTTCAACTGATTGAGGAACTGTGCCATATCTTAGCCTGACAGGATTTATAAACTTCATAAAAGGATAGCATGTGTTATTTTAAATGCATCTATTGACTATATATTCAATAAAAGCATTGTGTTACAACTCGATGGTGTTAAACTAAATAGCAGAATAAAGTGAAAACCGACAAGTTTTGTAAAATTCAACAAATAATTTATTTCCCTAGAATACAAAGTGAAAATTTAAAAATAACTTACAGTATTGTGAATTAAATCCCCAAAAGTCCTTCTACCACAAGTTCAAAAGTATAGTTTATTCTGAGCAAGCTAATGTCAAGGTATAAATGCGCTCAACTTCCAATGACTTTCTCTCCAGTCAACCATCCGGACCTGTTAGCAAATTTATTACAAGACAGTTCAATCCATATCAGATAAGCTTGACAAGACAATTTCAATTGATTGAACATCAGTTGTTATACATAAGATACACAGCAACAGCATTTGAACATGTCTCTATGGATTTGGTATTTACAATTCTGAAGAACAGCATCCCAAAGTGAACTCAGTCCAATTCAAACATCACTGCTACTTGAGTGTTTAAATTCAATATTGCCTTCACTAACTGTTGTTATCAATACTTCTCTTTCATCCGGGGAATTCCCATCATTTTTCAAAACTGCCAATTGTAGAGCTTCTCCTGAAGAAACTGACCCTTGACCATAATGATTTAATGAACTAGTGCCCTGTTTCTTATCTCTCATTCATGTAAAAAATCTTAGATAAAGTTGTTCTATCCCAAGTTGTATCTCACATAAATTCAAATAGTCCTTTAGCAATGTACAGTCTGTATATCACCCTCACCATAGTACTGAAACTATTTTGGATACTGGAAAGGTTACAGCCACACCCTCCTTGACTGGTCTGTGGCATTTGACACAATAGACTATGATATATGATATATTAATTCACTATCTCCAGCATGTATCTGATATTCATGATACAGCCTTACTATCATTCAAGTCCTACTTAGTCAACAGGTCACAAATTGTGTCTGTAAATTAAAAGCATTCCAGCCCAGTTGATCTGTGTTTTGCTGTTCCATAAGGCTCTGTTCTCAACCCTGTTCTCTTCATTCTAAACACTCAGTTGCTCTCAAGTATCACAGACTGAACATCCAGCATATCACCAATTGTATGCTGATGACACTCAAATATACAAATCTAGCTGCCCAGATGAAGTTGACACTACCATCCAAGGCACAGAGAGGTGCATTTCTGATGTGAAGCCATGGATGACATGTAACAAGCTGCAGATCAATGACGATAAAATTGAAGCCATCCTGATCACCACACAAGACTTTCTCATTCACATCCTTTACCTCAAGCAATAAGTATCAAGCACAAATATAAATTCACAGTTTGTATGAAACTTTGGTGTCACTCTTAACAGTACTCTCTCATTATACCAACATGTAATAAACATAAATTATGTAAGACTGCATATCTGGAGGTGAGATGCATCAGCTCCATTCATAATTTCCTTTATGTTCATTCCACTAAAACACTTGTATGTTCCTTAGTACTTTCAAGACTGGATTATTGTAATTCACTTCTATATAGTTCATCTTAGTATCTACTACAGAAACTTCAAAACACAGCTGCTCAAATCATCCTCAGAATATGAAGAACTGAGCACACCTCCCCTATTATGTAACCTTCACTGGCTATCTGTTTGATTCAGAATCAAACACAAAATCTGTTAATTATGCTACATTTTGTTGACTGGCTCCAGTCCAATATACCTATTTGACCTCACCTATGTGTACACCCCAGCTAGAAACTTATGTTCCTCTTCTGACACTCATATTCTCATTGTTCCCACTGTTAAAACAAAGTCATGTGGACCACGTTCTTATGCATACCAGGGCTGAGCTTGTGGAATGAATTACCCATTGATCTTAGGCACAAGGACAGTATAATCTCATTCAAGAGTGCTCTTAAAACTCCCCTATTTCAACACAAGAACAGATTTAAAGACTTAATTAATTTTTACTTCCTGAATTGTTGTCAGCAAATTTTTTGTTTTGTAAATTTCATGATGTTTGTTTCTTTAATCTTGTCAATGTATATGTTTTTAGGTCATCTCTAATACTGTAAAGCACTTACAGCTTCTGAAGATTAGGTATTGTACTAAGTCCACATTATTATTATTATTATTATTATTTTTATTATTATTATTATTATTATTATTATTATTATTATTATTATTAATTCCAATGGTGTTCCAACAGAATTCCAATTTTGCCTTGAATAGTGTTAATGTGATAACAGTCTTGATGTATCATAATGATATAATCCAAAATGTTCTTGAATGAATTTACGATAATCCCAAAATAATAATTTAGTCTGAAAACTATTAATGATGAACACTTTTTAATTTCAGTGAATAATTTAAATAAATAAATCCTCTCAAATTAAAACTGAACAAAACAATAAGACTGATTCTACTTCATATGTTAAGATAGGAATGAGTAATTTCAATATAATCAACCTTAATATAAAAACCCAAGACACAATTTGAGAATCAGGATGAAGGTCAAATGTTCATTTCTAGAACATTCTAAGTTATAAACAATCTTAATAGATCTCCATTACTCTTTCATCTTAATGGAAATTACCATCAAACTGTAAACAGAATTCATTTCTAGAAAATTATAAGGCCAGAATCAAGGCAGTATCCAGAATTCAAACTTAGTAAACATGTTTACATGATATTAGACATGTAGGCCCAACTCCTACCCTTGATTATGGATGAAAGTTGATGACACAATACAAACTATATAGATATATATAGAATATATGTATAGTATGTACGATGTATCAATGATATACCACGAGATGTATAAATATTTCATTAAAAGGAAACGAAGCTTGCTGAGTTTTAATGAAAAATTTATACAACAAGTGGCATATCATTGATACAGCATATATACTGTACATATATTTTATTTATATCACAAGCAAATATATATATTTGCCCTTTGAACGGAGTTCAGGTTTACGACAGGCAGCTGTGTATTGACCGAGTGAATGAACTCCTCACATCCCCGAGTGTGTCCACTACAAAATGTAGTTCTATGCCTTTGTGGCTATTCACAATTACCTTGCATATTGATAAGTTGATTAATTTCATTTTTAGTTTCTATTTTTCTTCACATTGATTAAATGAATACAATACATACTTATGATATAAACATGAAAGATGGTTTTAATGATAAAAGTAGAGCACTACAAAAACATATAGCTACGCCATTCACATGAACGCTGCCATTCACGTAACGGCGCTTGGAAATTAATGTGGAATATAAACTAAGCAAAATGATGAACCAAAAAGAGGTAATTAAAATATGTTAATATATTTACAGTTGATCAAAGTCATTATTCTGCTCTAGTACCACCAACAATAAACTCTCTCTCTCCCTCTCTTTCTCTCTCTTTCACTGGTCGGTTTGACTTTAAAACTCTCTAACAACATGTTAAAATAAATAGTAATTACTATTATCTTTTGTATGATGTATATAGTTATCACTTTTTGTTAAGATGGCTTCTAGAAAGAGTAGTTCTTTCCTAAATGAGTCACCCTCTATAAATACTTATTATTATTATTATTATTATTATTATTATTATTATTATTATTATTATTGCTGTTGTTGTTGTTGTTCTTTTTGTTGTTATTATTATTATTATTAAGTTATGTAGTCTTAAAACAAGAAATGATATAGGTTATTCTGATAGCTATAAAAAAATATAAATGATAAGGCAAATATGTAATATACATTATGCAAAATCAACAGCTTTATAGTTCTCAGTTCTCACAAGCATATAATGTTTAGGTGCAAATTGTGAATGACACTCTCTCCCTCTCCCTCTCTCTCTCTCTCTCTCATATTACCAGTTTAATGCAGTAATTATGAAGTTTTTTATGCCCAAATCACAGACGAGGAGAAACATTACTGACTTATTTGGACTGTTGAAGTGTCACATTAGCTGGGAACAACCTGTCTAAGAAGTGCTAACTGGTAACATTGTTCATTTCAGAAGAGGCTTTGTCTGAAGTAAGCAAATGGACCATTTGTGAGACTAGGAAGCTATCCTGCATATGTATCACTGTCATTTATAGAAACAATGAAGAAGATTCTTGTGCTAACTAAGCAACTTTCTCTAAATAAAGAATTTTGATGATTATTATTATTATTATTATTATTAAGAATCAAAAAATTTCCTTGGTATACCAATTAAAAATTCTGCTAGTGACTCCTTAATTTGGGGGGTCTTATCATAGTAAGTTTAAACAGTGTTTAGCTACAAAACTCAGATATGTAGGTCACACTTTATTTAATTAATGCATATACTGTACATTTTGTATCTGAAAGTGGAGATATTTAATTAAAGCTCTACTACTGCTCTGATGGATCAAAAATGAATTGTAAATACAGGACTGTAAATTAACATGTACTTGCTTGTTCAATATCTTCAATGAAGTTGGTAGACATCTTACTTCTACAGGATTCACAAGAATTATATAACATAGATGACATTCATCAGAAACATGTCTGGTCACGAACAGACTTTGTCAGTTTTATTTCCAATATATCATTTTTGGCAAGATATGAACAAATGAAATTGTAGCCACAAGTACTGGAGCAAAAATATAACAACATATTGTTGGCATAACTTTATTGATTCTGTGGAACCAAATATACCACCTCTTTGCAAATTGTACATCTTCAAAATATACTTGAAATATAAAATACTGCTAAATTTGTCATAAAACAAGCAGTTGTGGATGAAAATTATACTTAAAAATTCATGACTTCTGGAAAACTCACTGTGGTATTCCTACAGTTGGAAGGTGATGATGACTAAGGTATACACTTGCATATAAATCAAATCCAAATGCGAAGATACAGATCTGACATCACATAATGCACCAGATAATCTGGGCTTATGCAATTTGTTGTGGTGTAATCAGTACAACAGACCCTGATCAGGGTCTATTGTGTTTGTAGTTGGAATGGACTTAGAAGTGAGTATACATGGTAACTGAGACATTTTTATCTTAACAAATTCAATAGCTTTGAAGCACTGGTTGTCTTTTTACATTTACATACAAGATTCTAAAATTTAAAACTGTAAAACTCGATGGTACTTTTTATTTTGATATAGATCTTAAAGCATACATACCATTAGCTCAAAGGCATATACACAGTAGAACCCCATTTATCCAAATAGTTCTGATATTGGGAATTTTGATGGCAGACAAAAGATCTTACATTTGTGCTCATTCAAATGAATTTTTTAAACAAGTTGAATAATTTCTATCATACACAAGCTGTGGCAAGTGAAAGACTGAAATTATTTTATTAATTCCATAATTTTCATTTATTTATAATATGATAACAATTCCTTCTCTCATTAGACAAAGCCATAGCAAAGTGACTCTGTCTGTCTGTCTATCTATCTATCTGCACATGCACATGCTACCTTATGTCACAAACAAAACTTGCTTACCTGTCTGGCACAGTGAATCTTGCTGTCAGGTTTGACCAAGCAGCAGCTGAAAATATTGAGAGTTACTTAATTCTGCACTTATACAAGTTAATGGAGAGGTGATTATACTTTCTTGTGTCCAAATTATTTTTCCCTTGATTTTACTCATTAGACTAAGAAATTCTCTAATATACAATACCACTTTCTTTGATCAGCCCTTTCTCGATGACTAATACATACCCTACCTTTAAAATATTGGTGTACATTTTTGTTTGAAAAAAGCTTATATGATGACAACTTCCACTTTCAAAATAATTTACAAGGCAGTTTCCAGAATGCAATCACTCAGTATAATGTTTCATCACTTTAAAAATATTCATAAAATCATTTATGTAAAATAAATCTTTATTTCAAACAAAAATTACTATCTTTCTCATACTTCACAACATAATTGATTATTGTTTTCATGCCTGTATAAATATTTTTGTGCACAGTGTGTCTATTTCTATTCTTGGTGATTTTACACATACAGCTGTATATAGAGGCAAAAATATGAATATGTGGATTGCCATGAATATAAAAGTCGTGCAAATTAGAAAATATTTTTCTATTAATAACTATGCTTATTGTGATACAGCTCTGAAACATGACCTACCATACATATTAAAAGTATTATCAAATGTTTTATTGGGTTTTTTGGTTCAAGTTATCAATTGTTTGTACCATAAAAATTCAACACAACAAAGTTTTACCAAAAATATGAAAATTGTCCAGAAGCAGCTCATGTTTTGTGTTATTTTTTGTCTTGTACTACTGTAAAATGCTTATTTCTTTCAAAATACTGCAGCAGAATCTATCCGAGTCAGCTAACCATGAGATCGATCATTGTGGACAGAAAGAGGATATTCAGGGGAGATAATTAAATAGCTAAATGTAGCCTGGACTTGTCCTAGACTGTATCTAAAGTGAGTTTGCAGGTATCTGTCAAGGAGAAATATGGCAAAAACTATGCACCCTTACCATTATTTTTTTCAAAGTATATCTTTTCATCTCATCCCCTGAGAAAGTGCTGTCATCATTGAGACTATAATGTCATAAGACATGTGACATTAAAATGACATTAGGCAAATTTATATTTCTCCCACAAAAAAAACATGGTGCCGAAATTGCGCAAAATATATGGTGTTTCTCCAAAGATAAATGCAGGGGCATGCCTTAAGGTAATATACAGTATTTCTTGCATTATAAGTCCAGGTTCCAGACTAGTAAAATTAGTGGATAATCAGACTATTCCAGTGGCCAAAGTGGTTAGAACATCTGCCTCTGATGTGGGAGTTTGTGGTTTCGAACCCTGGCCAAGTCATACCAAAGACTTATAAAAATGACACTAACAGCTGCCTTGCCTGGCGCTCAGCATTAAAACGTTAGTGTTAAGACTGGTCGGCCTGGTGTCAGGATAATGTGACTGGGCGGGACATGATGTTACATGTCAGTAGCATGATGTCCCAGTGCTTGACATCACTATAAACTGTGACACTGCAGACATCATAGCAACATGACTAAAATTGTTAAAGCTATGTTAAAAATCAAAATCACACTCAAAGTGGATAGTAAGGGATGGGCTCACCAACTGAAATGATACTCCTACATAAACATTTATAAATTTTGTAACAGCGTGGTTTGTCTCGAACAAGATCATGGGCTTATCATAGAGAAATAAAGTATAACTAAATCAATCTTAAAACATCCTGCCTTCCTGATGTTAGACATGATTTTGGTTGTAAAAGAACCCAATGAAAATAAGAAGGGTGGTTTTGGGTTTTCCCACATTGGGGTTTCAAGGGATGGATTTGAGACCCTGAGAGAGCATACAAAACTGCTCCTGGTGACTCTTTTATTATAATTTATAAAGTTATTATTTCATTCCAACAAAGAACACAATTGAAAAATATCAGAAACTTGAGCAAGCTGAAAATCTAATTTTCAAGAATTTCACAACATTATTTGTCACACCTATTTGTTCTACTGTAATATTGGTTTCTAAGTTAATACATGTATATGTAAAAGAAAAACCAAAGTGGGCCAGGTGACCCAGGCTAGATGAAATGAATGAAAGAGAAAATCAGCATGTAAGGTGGTTTTGCTTATGGGTGGTGACCATTATGGAAGGTTGTACTGTATTTCAATTTGTAAATTTTTGTCTACAGTTTTGTCAATATCCACACTGAGAGTATGTTGAGTAGATAGGCATCAAAACTTTTATATGAAACAAAAGCATACAATATAGTTAGATACCTGAGATATCCCTGGAAAGGTGAGATGAATGTTTTGTTATTCCCTGGTTCAGGAAGTTCTGCAGCTAGTTTGGTCTGGGAGTGGGCAAAATAAAACAACTCCTTCCAAAACCTCAGCACTGACAATGCCTGTTCACGCTGCTCAAGCAAACAATTAAGAAACTGTAGACTTACAAATCAATAATGAATTCTAATACATCCACAAATGTATTATTACAACAAATTGTCAAATGCAGTACTGTTCTGATTAATCAATTTTAGTCAAGCTCAGGTCACTTTCAGAGAACTGACCAATTAATCCACTTCAATTTATGTGATTGATTTTGGTCCAATATTCAGTTTTGCACTTGTCTCAAAAGAAACTCCTATTTCAGCAAGACATCATATGTAAAACTTAATGTAATATTACCCAATTACTTATTTTTTTTTAGCAGAAACTCATATTTGATCATCATATTTGCATTAACTCCCAATACTAACTAATTGTCTGCAGCAGTAAAATCATGAAACAAACAGCCAAACAGTAAAATTCCTGATGACATACTGACAAACAGTAAAAAAATCCTGATGACATACTGCCAAACAGTAAGTCTCCTGATGACATACTGCAAAACAGTAAGAATCCTGATGACATAGTGCCAAACAGTAAAAATCCTGATGACATACTGCCAAACAGTAGAAATCCTGGTGACATAATGTCAAATAGTAAAAATCATGATGACCTACTGGCAAACAGTAATAATCCTGATGACATACTGGCAAACAGTAAGAATCCTGATGGCATAGTGCCAAACAGTAATAATCCCGATGACATACTGCCAAACAGTAGAAATCCTGGTGACCTACTGGCAAACAGTAGAAATCCTGGTGACATAATGTCAAATAGTAAAAATCATGATGACCTACTGGCAAACAGTAAGAGGCCTGATGACATAGTGCCAAACAGTAAGAATCCTGATGACATACTGCCAAACAGTAAAAATCCTGATGACATACTGCCAAACAGTAGAAATCCTGGTGACATAATGTCAAATAGTAAAAATCATGATGACCTACTGGCAAACAGTAAAATTCCTTATGACATACTGCCAAACACAATCTCATTTCCAACTACATCTGCATTGCATTTCCTGCAAATTGTTAAAATGTGAATAAATATCTTGTATTAGAAGATATAATGACATCTGTGGTGGTTTTACCCTCATTAATATTCACTTAAGAGGCACAGCTATCAAATAGCTGATAGAATTAAAATCTGCAACTGGCAACAGGTGTATGAAAAAAGCCATTAAAAGTTGTCAGGAAAGACAACCCTTTTTGCTGCTTGTCTTGGCCTACCCAGGCTGTATCTACATAAAGAATTTTCAGATATCATCCTGGAGAAATAAAGATAAAATGGCACCAGCCTGCAGATTATTTATATCTAGCAGATACATTTTGACTCATCTGCAGCAAAAGTGCTGACATCATCAAGATTTTAGCATAGTAATGCACAGGGCATCAAAACTGATATTAAGCAAATAAACTATTTAAAATTACAACATTCTTGTGGCTAATGTAAATTTGACTTAAGTTGACCTTTTAGAATGTAAATCTGCAGCTGAATTAATTTGCCACAGCCATAACTCATAGCACTTTCAAGCACCCTAAATCATGGGGTGTCTTGGTTTTGTTTTGCTTCATGTTTATTTTTACCCCAAGTTCTGGTTTGGCTTTCCAGTGCGTAGAGAAGAAAGCCAAAGCATGCCAGGTGACTGAGTGACTAAGGCTATTTTGCTGTATGATCTGGCTCTAAATAATATAATATGTCACAAAAATGTGTCATTTTGACCTCCTTTTCTCTAGATTACTCCAACAAATTAGTCAAGAGATCATGGGATGCTGTTTGTGTGTCAAAAGAAGTGTTTTATTCATAATAAGTTTATGCAATTAAAGCAAATTATAAATTAAAAGTATTTTACTAGGAAATATATGGCTTACCGTACACACACATACACATACACACACACATTCCCACAAAGGATCTCTGTTTCAACAAGACAATAGTCGGATTTGATCACGGATGACCTATAAAATGATATTTACCCTAAAACAACAAATGAGATACTGTCCGAAATGTACAAAGGTATGACCTATTTTCCCTGGAGTAATTTACATTGAAGCAGAAAGAGACAATTAAATGACATAATGCCCATAGCATGACTAGAAACACAGATAAACAAGGAAACAAAACACCTGAATTAGCACAAAAAGTGCAACATAGTGCCCCATCTTTATAATCCAGTTCATGAGAACCATAAAAATGACCCATATTATGAGGGAGCTTTATTGAGGTATGTTCAAATTAGGCCATGTCACTATTTCACTATAGCACTAAAATTGAATATTTAATAATGGCAAATCAAATTATAATTGTCTCTCATTAGCCATGAACGACAAGTGAAATAATTCCAGAAGAAATGATAAAACAAAAAATTTTATGGAACCCATGACCATACCGATATTATAAGGGTGGTGGTATACAGAGGGATTTTTATCATGAGGTACCACTGTGTAATGTAGCAGGTAAAAAATAGGAGGTGCTCTTTATGTTTTTATGGAACGTTTAAGTTTATAAATGTGTAAATATCAAGAAAAATGATTGACAATTCACAATAATGTATAATTTATAAGTTTACAAATTAAGTATATGACAAATCTGAGAAATGGCATGGAGTGAAATTTACTACCAATATCAATAAACACATGTATGGTCATAATTGAGCTTAGGGACACTGAAGGCCATGATCCTCAACAAACACACTTAATATATTTTTCCTACAGATTAATTCATATTCAAGATTCATGGACAACCCATGGATCTTTCCAAGACTCATACACCTACCTTGCCCTTGGAAACATTGAAGTGCTCATGTGCTATCAACATAACAGAGGCAGCTATCACAGAGAGCTTGTCAAAACATGGTCGTTGTAAGAGCTGCTGTACATGGGACAGATACACAGGAAGACAGATCTGGACTGAGCTCACAATCTGGGATAGACAATCCTTACACCAGTTGTAGTTCTAAAATGTGAAATAAACTCTTACAAAAGTTGATTACTCTGTATATCTTTAAACTGAACACATTTTCAATCATTAATAATGATCTCAGTCACAGCATTATAAAACACAAAATACAAATTCTCATTGCAAGAGGTGTTGTTCTTTTACACTGAGAAGAGTCCCAACATCACGAACAGTGAGAGCTTCATTTTCAAAAGGCTGTTAATCATTATAAATAAAATTAATTAATTAATTTACTAGTTAATAACTAAAAACAAATACTGAATAAAATACAAAATTGTACTATGATTTCATAGTCTCTGTTGTGGTTTCACAAATGTAAACCAGATCCAACCCATTCTGAGTTGCTCCCAATGTTTGATCCTGAAATCTATTACCTATATTTTCACTCAAAATAATCAAATGCCTTCAAACCTTATGAAATTGTACAATTTTCTTTCTGTCCTCAGTACAAACACTATCAGTTTGGAAAAAACTATGTGAAAGGTAACCTTAACACTAATTCTCATCTTATTCCATGCCATTTATAGAAGCCTGAGCAATCAATATGTACATGATGAGGTGCAGTGGTTTGATGTGGACTTGTGTTAGTAATCTGCACATAGAGACTGCATGCAGTTCACAAAATACATATATCTATGCTGCAATAGCTACAATCAAAATGAAATGGAAAAGTGAAAACACAACGACAATACTTCATTAAATCATACACAAATACACTGCATGTAAAGCATGGAAAAATGTTTTTTTAGTATGTGCCAAACATTCTACATTATGATTGTGTAAATAAAACTGCCTCTACCTTTTAAATTTATATGATTCAGCTTTGTATGGTATCTAAGATGTCAACAATTTGACTAACATTTGAGAAAAAAACAAGTGTAATCATAATAATAATAGGAAATTGTTCCAAACTAGAGTGTCTGTGCAGATTGAGGAAAGAATGTTTCGAAATTTGCAATGTTTGAATTGTTCTGAGATAAATTTCAGGCTGTGTGGGTATAACTATGAGACCAAAGTGTGGAGTACGACTCAGAATAGGTTAGTTCCAGATGACATATGTGTCTTTATTTGTTAGCAAAATGAGAAACCAAGTTTCCTAGCAAAATATATTTCTTCAAAAATACTTATGCAGTCATAACAGCTTAGGAGACCTTATAACCACTACCTCGCAAATCCAGCCCTCCCAGATACTACTTTTAGCTATTGGGTGCTAAAAGTTGTCTGCTGACCTATTTGGCAGTCGGGCAGAGTGATATGCCCTTACATATAAGACTTGGTGGCACAGTGTAAGAATATCCCAGTTATTACTGGAGCGGAGGGCATGCTCCCAATGGATGCAACTGTGGGGAGGCTAGGAGGGTATATGTGCATTATGATTGTAATGTGTCGATCAATTTTGAAGAAGTACTGGATCCTAAAGTTGAATAAATTGTGCATTATAATTTTATCATAGTCAAGCCACAGAAAAGTCTTTGAGAAAGTTTACTTTGATATTTCCTTTGTTTCATCTGTGAAACATAAAAGGGCCTATGTATAAGCTTCAGTGGAACTGACCCAGTCATCATAACGGTATATTGGCGGAGAGTACATTAGAACTACAATCATATCTGTTTGTAAAGAACTCCATGTCAAATAATTGATCTTCAAAGTAAAGCTAATTGCATCAGATTCTAGGCTGTCAAAATCACATGAAAGACATGATTATTCTGGGGAAAATTTAAGAACATTGCTTCCGATTGGTCAGTTAAAAATTAAGGCGTACATTTTGAAAGTAATCTGAATCTAAGCTAGCGACTTGGCTCAGAATTCTTTAGTCCAATTTTGCTTGCGAGAAGTCAAATTTGAGACTCCGGTGGAAAAATCTGAGAATAGAGTTTTCTCTCGTTAAACAAAGTAAAGAGGCCAGATAGCTGTCTTGAAAGGAAAGGACAGGCTATAGTGCTAGGACGCACGGTTTGTGTGGAAAAGAAACAGCATTAAGGTACGCAATTTTAATTTCCATGTAATTTTCTATTTTGTTGTTTGGTTTTATGCAAATGTGTTTGATATGACTATGATCCATAATATGTGTCGTTTATTCAATTTCATAGAAATCTGTTGATATGTTAGAGTGTTATGCAATTTATTTCTTTAATTTTACGGTTATTAGTTCATTGTTATAATTGACGGATTGCATATAATCCAAATATTCAATGTGTAGAATTTCTAATGGTTATATGAATGAATTTGATTTGTCTGTAGAATGATACAGTTTATTGTGAGTTAATGATAATTGCATATTTATATATGATTTTGTAACGCTCAAATGAACTTGCAGTTTATTGGTTCCTGTAAGCTAGAATTTAGTGAATCTTATGTAATAGTAATTGAGCATTTATCTTATTGAGTGGAACTGGCTAGACAGAGGTAAGAAGACGCATAGTAATGTATGCTGATATATACTGCAGCATTGTTTGTATACAGAACACATGTCAATTGCTAATCAATTGCCCCATGAAGCAAGAGCGATGAACTGTTAATTAAGGTCAGACTTGGTATATTGCAATAGTCATTTGTAACTATAGATAACGATTGTACCTTACCTCAAATACAGTATATCTGTAAGGACCATTAATCGTTAAGGTCACATTATTTCAGAAATTATGCAGTGTGGATAGCTATTTACGTTTCTGAATAACGGAAGTGAGAGATTTTATATATACGGACAGGTGGTGAAACATATACAGCTTTAGTCGTAATCTTGTCATTTAAGGGAACAGCTTACTATATTCCTCCCCGAGAAACCCGATGAGGATAGTCCAAGAGGGAAGTCCGCAAACAGAGAGTTCAGAATAGAAGGGTCAAGAGGAAGAACCAAGCATACACAACAGATGTGGAATACACAAAGTCAAGAGAGAACGATGCCAGATGATGCAAGTCAGGCGTGGACATCGTACTCTTTTCACCACTCGTTACTATGATGAACGAATCCGTAAATTAAACACTGCTACTAAATTCCATTAATGTAAATTGGTTGGATTGTAATTGCAATTTTAGCTTATGTATTAACTAATTAAATTTATTTTATTTTATTGTTTAAGGGGGCTCGTATTTCTTTATTTCTTCTCAATAGTCTTGCTTAGCTCTCTGTCAATATTCTATCTATCTACTCACACTGGGCAATAACATCGAGGGAGGTCATCCCCTAGATAACGATCGCCAAATCATTAACAGAGGGGCACACAGACACGCACGTTCACGTCACGACACCTCTTCCTCCCCCCCTTTTACAAAGATTGGGTAAGTATTTTCAAAGAAACATATTTTACTAGGAAAAATTGGTTTCTTCTTTGAATATGTTACCCAATCATAATACCTTAGGAGAATAGATAAGAGGTGGAGGGAGGTACATTGCCTTACCCCAGAGAAACCACCTCTGGTCCCCTAGGGTATTAAGACAGCTTCTAGGCAACTCAACTGGAGGAGACTCCATCTGTGCAGCTTCAAATGGGAAAAAATTTTCCCCCCCCAAATCCAGCAGAAGCTGTGTAGCTGCATCTTAGGAACCTGTCAATTGATCTGGAAGGGATAGTTGTTGAAGCTTCAGATATAGGTCCTACCAGATCGAACTGGCCTCTGGGATGACAGATCTTGGAGGTAAAAGCTAGAGAATGTGGACTCCGATCTCCATCCCACAGCCTGACTGAAGTCAGTTAGCGAACAGTTCCAGTCTGATGCTAGGTTGGTGGCAACTGCTCAAACCTCTTGAGCCAAAGTGCATAAAAGTTCATTGAACTGGGGTTATTCACTATATACTCAGTGAATAGCCCCTTACTCCAGGATGCGATATTCTGTTCTGATCGATACTCCTGTTCTTTTATAAGAAGTAGAAAGAGGCATGATCTCCCTCGATGCAATGGCTCTGTTAGCGTTAATGAATCACCTGAAAGACCATACTGGGTTTGTAGGCGGCCTTTAGTTGATGTGTCCAGATGAGACAGAGGGTTCGTGACAAATGTTTAGCTACCCATGGAAGAGAGACAGTTCTTGGCAATGAAAGAGGATGCCGTCGTGAATAAGATGAATAAGATTGACTCATCTTGTCAGATCCTGCATGTAAATCGGGTCTGCTGATAGGGCATGTATTGAGAGAATTCTGCCTGCAGTTGCTGATGCTATAAGGAAGCAGGTCTTGTGTGAAATGGAGCACCAGAGATGGCACTGAAAATGGTTCAGAAGGTGTCTTATCCAGCCAGGTTAATACTCAAGATAGGTTCAACTTTGGGGATTTTTGGCCATGTATACACAAAGTTGGTGAGAAGGTCAGATAAGTCCTGAGTTTGTCCGATACCATCTCTCCAATGATGATGAAAGGTGTCAGCAATCATGGAGCGTTAACAATGGACCTACTCTGCGTGAACTTGCTTTCTTCGAAGAGCCAGAGGAGGAAATTAGCTATCTGCAGCATCAATGCCTGGAGAGGCAAGATATGTTCATTTGCACACCACTGGGTGAAACTGTGCCACTGATTTCATATGCTTTCAGAGTGGAGGGCCATTGCGCCTGAGTGATTCTCTCCATGACTGGTTGCAAAAATGTTTAATTCTGAGGGCCTGTTTGAGTTGATCCAGATGTGCAGATTTGGAGCTGCGGACAAGATGAAACAACTGCCATCATGGTTATGTGAGTAGATGAAGGAAAACCTGAATTCAGCAAGGTTTCCAATGCAAGATTGATGAGGCAGTTAATCCACAACTCCTCCGACAGAGTGGTGCAATGAGGATGAGGCTACAGGCTGATTCCCTTGCATTCTGTATCAATTTGGAATCAGAGGTGTTATGGAGTTGGTGTATGAGTTCAGGTTGGTCCAATCCTACGATAGGGCATCCACCACCGAAGCTGTTGGGTACAGGACAGGAGAGACAAAGGATGGGGTTTTGGCATTCCCAATGGTCGCAAACAGGCCCACTAATGGTCGGTCCCATTGGGTACAGATCTGAGTGAGAACTGAGGGATGGAGAGACCATTGCTTCTGTACTTGTCAATTGTTCCGTGACGAAGGGTCAGTCAGAGCGTTGAGGAGTCCCGAGGTATGGTGAACCTGTATGGTTTGTTGATGACAACACCACTTCAAAAAGTCCCACACCATGACATAAAGGTCTGGGAACTGGGGTCCTCCTTGAAGATAAATCACCATTGTAGGATTGAGTTCCTCCTTGATATTTGAGTCAAGTCCCACACCATGATGCGAAGGTCTGGGGATTGGGATCCTCCTTGTTGCTGGAGATAAATCACCATTGTAGGATTGAGATAATCATTGTTGTTGAGATAAGTCACCACTGCAGAGTTGTCAGAAAGAATGAGAACTCCCTTGCCAACTAAATATTATTGCCCCCAATGAATGACTTTCACAATGGCCATCCTCTCCAGAATTATTGATATGAAGATGCCATTCCTGTGGAAAGCATGCACAACTGACGTCCCGAAAATATGGTAGTGGACGGGCTCCCCAGCCTTTCGTACTTGCATTGGTACAGACTGTAATCTCGAGAGGGTGGACACGTAGATGCATACCCGGTATGAGCCAAGTTAGGTTGCTCCCAATTCCACCGATGGTGCCTATGTAGGGTGCAGATTTTGAGAGGATGGTCCAGTAGGCAAACATGAAGAATCCATTCATGCAGAAAAAATAACAGCAATGTAGTAGAAGGCGACCTAGGGCAATGATGCCCACTGCTGCAAGGGCAATCCCATGCAGAAAACATTCCTCGAAAGTAAGGTGCTACCATGGGTCGCTTCAATGCCTGAGTGTGAGGAAGACAAAATATGGTGCCTGTGTACTGAAGTCCATACCTAGATGAACAAATCATCGAGATGCTACTAGGTCAGAGTTTTTTCCTTGTTGATGTCCAGATTGGTAACAAGGGCTATCATGTCTGGTTAGAGCTAACTTGCTGATGCTGCTGCAGGATGTTGTCCAGGTAACTTGATGTTGCCATCAAAAAAATGGTCTGGACATGGGCCATTACTCAATTCATCAGATGAAGGAAGACCTTGGGTCAACATTGAGCCTCAGTTGGGGTGTCCTGAATTGATAGACGATGTTGTAGGTAGATTGCATGAACTTTCTGGAAGCCTTATGAATAGAGGCATGAAGGTATGCACCATCTAAAAACACGGTGATGGTAAAGACTCCCTCATGGATATCATTCAAAATGTGCTGTGGTATTTCTAGTGGGAACCAAGGGGCATGGATAAACAGATTGAGGGTGCTTAGGCTAATGATTAGACATAGAGAGTTGTTTGTTGTTGGGACCAAGAAAAAGGCGTGGAATGAACAATAGAACCCTCTCTGTGCTATATCCACATGGTATGAAATTGTTGGAACTTCGATAGGATGGCTTTCAGAGGTTCATGTCCTATGAGTGGCCCTTGGGTCCTTTTGTTGATTCCCTGTACTATGGTATCAACGCTGTGGTTGTGGAAGGGAAGGAAATGTGTCTCCTTGATGGCTTGTTAGCGTACTTCATCCATCGGAACATTAAACAGAAGGTAGAGGATAAAGGCCGTGCTCTTAGCTTGAGACTGACTCCCATGCACGCCCTGAGGTATTCTGAGTGGGAGAAGATAAGCTATGCTATGCACGTTGGAAGATAGCTCAAGAGAACAAAAGTCCAACAAAGAAGTCATGGTAATGATATTGCTCACTAACTGCACAGTGATAACAAAGGCCATCCAATCCATATGTATGGAGTGTGGCTATGTCATCGCCAATGTGGAGAGATCACTGTCAATGCTGGGGTTCCGAATGAAAAGCTGGTGGGAGTGCAAATGTTAGCACCGATGATGAACTGATGATGAAGGCAGGCCAGAAAGTATGTAACTCACCCAGACTGTGAATGTAACTAAAGTCAGAACCTTCCATTTGTCACAAGATCAACAGATGCTGGAGTGCTGGTACATGTTGTTGATGGAGTTGGACGAGGAGAACAAAGCTTCAGGAGCAGAAAAACATCATCAATGGAGGTTCGGAAGGTAGAATCTTCCAATGCCCTTGTGTAGGGTAGAGCATGTCAATGTCTGGCGCTTCATGGCTAAAGGCTAAGTTGAATTATCTCCCTTCTTCCCATAAAGATTCACA
The DNA here is from genome assembly GCA_016617855.1 of Megalonaias nervosa. Lineage (NCBI taxonomy): Eukaryota > Metazoa > Mollusca > Bivalvia > Unionida > Unionidae > Megalonaias > Megalonaias nervosa. The sequence continues at coordinate 11,253 of JAECUM010008113.1, read as the reverse complement.
TTGAGGACAAAATCTGCATACAGACTGGTGATGTCTTCGGTCTAAGCTGATGTTGTTTGCGCTTTGCCCACAGTTCTAAAATGTAAGACAAAATAGAGCAAAATGGATAAAGCTGTAGCCCTGCACATGTCTTAGAACGCAATGTCAATGCCAAGCTAAATCATAGAAAGGGTGACCCAGAAAATGGTAAGTCTAACAGGTAGAATCACTGAAGCATGGTGTTCCAAGGCTAAAAATGCCATGGTAAAAGAACTCACCTTTATATATTATAAAGGACAGAATTATACATATATAAGGAGTTCTTCAGAGCATAAAGACATGCACACATGTAAATAATGTAGTCCGAAACTTACTTGTGAAGTCACATAGGCTACACGTGTGAGTGACTAAGAGCTTGATAAATATGACTTAAAGCTTATGCATATAAACATGACTCAAGGGTCACAGTGTCTACATTACACACAAAAAATCTTTGTGTAAAAGCGAACTGAGGCACTGTTATAGAGATGTACACAGTAAGTGTGACAAAATCCATTATGAGGCAATACCTGTTGGGAAAATGGCCCAGAGACAGCCTGTAGAAAGTAAATACATTAAATTTGGCACCAGGATGCTATGAAAGCCTTGGATAGGAACTTGCCAAGATGTACCTGTTTGTTGTTGTTGTTGTTGTAGGGTTTAACACCATTTTTCAGCACAAGATAGGCTATACATGGCAGCCAGTATAAATGGTGGAGGAAGAACCCGGGAAAACCCTGGAAAGAACCACCGGTCCACGAGAAGCTACTGGCAAACTTTCTCACATACATACATTGACCGAACCCAAGACTCGAACCCATGCAGCGAGATGTGAGATGGCAGTGATCCATAACAATGAGTGCTTTAGACCACTTGGCCACTCCGGCCCCTTACCCGTTTGTAAAGGAATTATACATATGAGTCACATGAGCACTAGAGACTTGCATGTTTAAATAAGAATAGCACAAACTGACTGTGAAGTTGCTTAGGCTCTATGTGCCAGTACCTAAATGTGTGATGATGATAAAGTGTGGCAACTTGTAAAGGGAGAACTTTGTTGTGATAGAAAGAGAAATAGTTGGAAATATTGATGGAGTATACTTTCCTTAGAAGTGAAAAAACTCCTCCAGCTTGTAGTGGTATATCTTCCATGTAGCTTCTGGCTTTTGCAAGGTCTCTCATGATGAGAACATGCTTTTTGGCACCAGCGGAAGTAATAACTGGGATATTCTTACACTGTGCCACCAAGTCTTATATGTAAAGGGAGATCACTCTGCCCAACTGCCAAATAGGTTGGCAGACAACTTTTAGCTCCCTTTAGCTAAAGGTAGTATCTGGGAGGGCTGGATTTGCAAGGTAGTGTTAGTTCTCCTAAGCTATTATGATTGGGTAATGTACTCGAAGAAGAAATATAGGTCACAGTGACTTTTTTGTCTTGTAAGGAAATGGTGCTAATATTGATGCAGACAATCATGAACTTTAGCAGTAGATCAACTGTCAAGTTTTTAACAGCATAAATCACCTTATCTTGTAAAAATTGTGCATATAGATATATATATATACAAATGTTATTGTAGAAGGCCTCATGGAAGATTGGTCAATTAACCAAATGAGCTTCTTCTTTAAATAAAGTCATTATTATTATTAATATTATTATTATTATTACTATTATTACTATTATTATTATTATTACTTTTATGATTCCAGCATGAAAAGTACTGGAGTAAAGAACTTTACAAACAAAATTTAACGAAAGTTAGCAAAGCTTAAATTAAAATATGGGTAATAGTGACCTTCTGTGATAGGGATGCAGTAGTTATTAAGATGCAACCCTTCATCATCTGAGGTAGGGTAGAATGTATACAGCATGCAAAAAAAACCTATGTTATCAGGAACAAAATGTAAAAACTTAACTAAAGACAGTAAAATGTTAAATATATGCCACAGTGTCCTTTGTTTCTTGTAAGGATATGGTGCTATGAGAGATGCATACAGTCAACAAGATTTAATGATTCCACAATGAATAATACATAAGAAATGAACATCCAAGTTAACAATAGTCAGTAAAGCACAAAATATGGGTCACTATTCTAATTTTGTGATATGGGTGCAATATTTATCAAGACGCAAATGTCTGGTTATCAGCTGAAAAGAATAACTTAACTAAGAACTCAGTTATGTATGTACATAGTTAGCCTATTTGGTCCCCTCCCCAGAGGATATGTGCCATGAGGCTCACTCCATACTGTTGCTAAGACCAAGGAAGAAAGAATGATTGAGTGATAGTGAGGCTGTATGTATGTGCATGCTTGTGATGTGCAAACAGCGTCAATATCAGTTTTAGCACAATAGCTTTCCTCCAACTCTGAAACTGCAGTAGCACATTAGATCTCCCCAACTCTGTAGCAGCAGTGTTATAAAAGCTCTCAACCAACTCTGCAGCAGTAGTAGCACAACAGATCTTCCCCAACCCTGTAACAGCAGTAGCAAAATAGATTTCCCCTAACTTTCTAGCAGCATTAGCACAATAACTCTCCCCAACTCTGTAACAGCAGTAGCACACAGCTCTCTCTTAACTCAATAGCAGCAGTGGCACAATCGATTTTCTCCAATTCCATAGCAGCAGTAGCATAGTAGCTCTTCCTCACCACTGTAGAAGCAATAGCACAATAGCTCTCACCCAATTCTGTAACAGCAGTAGCACATTACCTCTCCCCTAACTGTATAGCCGCAGTTGCACAACAGTTCTCTCCTAAATCAGTAACAGCAAATAGCACAATAGCTCTTCCCTATGTAGCAACAGTGGCACAATACCTCTCCCCAACTCTGTAGCAACAGTTGTACAGTAGATCTCCACTATCTCTGTAAAAGCAGTAGCACAATAGCTCTCTCTTAACTCTGTAGCAGCAATGGCGCAATAACTCTCCACCTAACTCTGTAACAGTAATGGCATATTGGCATGTTGGCTCTCATCCAACTCTATAGCAGCAGTAGCACAATAGATCTCCACCAGCTCTGTTAGTAGTAGTGCAACAGATCAGCCCAAACTCTGTACCAGCAGTAACACAATAGCCCTCTCCAAACTCTGTAGCAGCAAGCTACAAATATCACACAAAACTGTGTGTTTTGTGTGTGTGCATGTTTGTCTGTGTCTGTCTGTCTGTGTGTGTGTGTGTGTGTGTGTGTGTGAATGCATGTGTTAGTATGCATGCATGCATATGTGGGTTTAGGAAGGAGGGAAACCAAAGATAGGCATATAGTGGGATTGGAATGGGTTTCATGGCACATATCCCCTAGGAAGGGACCAAAAAGGCTATCTACAAAGTTTAGTAAATTGACCAAACAAAGGTTTCTGGTGTGAATGAGGAGAATGGAGTTATTTAAATCAATCTCCAGTTGTACAATAAAAGTAAAACTAAGCAAGTTACATAACCAAGAAAATGACTCAAAGCTCCTGGCTTAGTCCTGAACTGGATAGAGTGGATAGTGCAATTGGCAACTCAGTCACTTTGCATGGTCTGAGTCTAGTCCATGATTTGGGCTCATGCTTGAGTAAATTACTGTCCATCCAAGGTTGCTGGTTAGTATCCTACACCTCAAAGAACTCAGCAAAGATCTGATCTGCCAAGATCTTTTCTAAATATTATTTTTGAGAATTTACTGTGCAATCTATGCAAAACAATATAAATAAAGTCTACACTCTGACCTGCCAGGAATGAGGAGGTTTCTGAAGCAAGGGAATAAGCTTCACAGCATGAATCAGGGACTCGTTAAGAGTCAATGTGGCAGTAAATGTCATCAGACTTGTGGAAGTGGTCAGGTATTTCCTCCAAAATATTTCCAGCAATTCCATCTTGTACCACCGTATCACCTCAGCTAGACATGGCAACACCTGCAAAACAAATTAGAGAAGTTGTTAAAGTATCTGTTGGAGTGTTGCAACAGTTAACTAGGGCTCAAAGAGAGTCAATATACAGTAAAACACTGATTATTCATATGCCCATTATCTGGACTTTTCACTCATACAGATCAATGGAATGTCTTCTGAACTGAAATGTTGTTGTTTAATTTGTTATCATTTATCTGGATGATTTATACAAACAAAATCCATATCTCCAAGAGAATCTGGGTAATTGACTGTATACCAATTTTTGACATTAGGTCTTTCAAAATATTTTCTTCAAGGCAACCTGAATAAGTAAAGAATTCATATTGTGTCATGTTTGCAACTGTGAGACTCATGAAACATAATCATCTTGGAGTCTTTTGCCTTTTTTCAAGGTCAAAAAAAACAAAATTACAGATTACTATTCCATTGGTTATTACACAGAATTCATTTTGATACACACCAATCTGTATTTGCTTCCAAGACAGAATTTAAATTAGGAATGCATGATAATCAAAATAATGTATTTAACCCAAAGTGGACTGTGATTCAGTTAAATAATGAATTGGAACCTGCATGATGATATTTTTCATTACAAAACCATAGCCAAAATTAAATTTTAATCGCTTTATTATAATACTAATTGGTTTAAATAATATACATCTAGCATAATTTATGGTGGCAAAATAAACCAACAACATTAATTTGAGTCAGCAAATCAGTAATTCTCTGAAATAATAATTTTGTAACTTACTGAAATAGACTGACTGGGAAAAATTAGATAACATTCAATTATACCAGAATATTGAAACTTAAATTTACCTGATTAGCAATCCTCCTCACTTCCCACTGCAAGTCAGCCAAGCTCTCAGCTGTCTGGTATAGAATGACCTTGAGGATATGAGACATGGGCTGTAACTCCTCCTTCACTAGCCATGTCAGGGAGTTATGACTTTCTCCATCATCACGACTGCCAAGGTGAGAAAACAAATGCACATAAATGTGATGTTTTGAGAAAAAAAAATTCAAAATAATGTGCAAGGTTTCAAAATTGTACAATGTAAACTCATTTTTATTTGTGATTTACAAACTGTTGCAGATTTCCTGGGTGCTAAAACAATGAATTTAAAGACTTCGTGAAGAAATAAGGAATAGGACCCCTTTCCTATCAAAAACATATTACCAAAAATGTACTGACAAACATGTTATTTATTTTCCATGAATATTAACTTGTATGAAATTAAATGTATTCAAAGCACATCATATATCACATAATAATATCCACATGAAGTCTTATTATTACATATCACTTGTATATATTACACTTGTATAATTTGAAATTGTTACCTCAAACTTAAGCCATTCATGCTACCAATGTCTTTAAATAATTTATATATTGTATGTGTGTGTGATAAACAGATCAATATATATTTATCATATATACTCGCTTATAAGTCAGGTCTGACTTCAAACTGCACAGACCCCGATCTGCCAGCGCATTCTACACTGGCAGATCTGGGTCTGTGCAGTTTGTTAGGAGTAATCAGTAAAACAAATAACATAGACCCTGATATGCTGATGCATTATGTGATGGCAGATGAGGATCAATGTTGTTTGCAGTTGGACTCTACTCAAAAGCATGTATATATGGTATATCTACTTCAATGAAGTTATTAAAACTTAAAGAATAATATTAAAATTGAGTTCATTTAATTTTTTTCATTATTTTTAAAAAATAATTTAAATTTAATTCATTTCATAAATTTTACCTGCAATAAAGACTCGAGTAAAACTGAATGATGAATCTGATATTAAATCTATCGATCTTTTGCTGAATCTAACCTCCTTTAAATTATGCTGTGATGTACATGTATGTTACAGGGACAATACTTGTATTTTGCTATTATAAAGTACATGAATGAAGACAACTGACAAGTAATGCTGAATAAGAAATAAGAAATGCATGGAATGTAGCTCTAGTAAAACCAATACAAAATGTCAGACTTTGTATTTAAATATAAGAAGCTGTGAATGCAGTACTTGGCACATGGAATTATTACCTGGAAATGCCAAGTTCAGAAATAATCATACAATTTTTCCTCAGGTGTAAAGCAAAATAGTAGCTAGCTGTTATTTGTCATCACCATGATTTGTTGATATCTTATTCTCTGGTATTTACTGAAGTGATCACATGATGAAAGCTAGCTTTAATTTACACACCATACTTAGTATGTACAGTTCATTCCATTTATATACATAACATTTCAAACCAGAAAAGATTTAATGAGATTTTTTCATGAAGAAAGATGTAACTCTGATCTAAAAGCCTTTACTTTTAATAGCTTTGCAAGAGTCAATGTAGACACAGATGAAATCTTTAATTAATTCCATTAAAGATATATTTATTAAATATACCTTAATTTACAACTTTCCATTATTCTTAGGACTGATTGTTGTTGCATCAACTGCCTGTAACTCTCAATGTCTTTGTCAGGGTTCTGAAAGCAGGCCAACATATTCATCATGTTTAATGCAATCCTTCCATCAAAATAGGAAGTTTCACATAAGCTAACATATCAGGTGCAAGAAAAAGAAATATTATAAAAGTGAATGTCTTAAAAATAATCTTGTCTACAGCAGAATGGCTTGATAATTGGCAAAAACAGCTGGAAAATTATAGCTACAAGAGTTAGCAATGAAGCAAATCAATGCCAAGCAAGCATCATCCTAGGATTCATGAGGGTTGTCAGAACTATACTTAGATCGCATTGCACAAATTTAATATTCACATAATTAAAAATTCTGTGCACGAATATTGTTTATTGTGTTCGTAGGATTTTTAAATTCATTTACCAGTACTCAAAACCTTTATGATGAAGGTCATAAAAAGTAAGAGAAAGCTTACCACATGCCAAATATACTTGCTGTCAAGTTGAGTTTAACTGCAAACTGCGTGGACCCAGGTCTGTTGTAGCATAATGCACTGGCAGATATGGATGTCTGCAGCTTATTAGGTGAAATCAATAAAACAAACAAATAGACCCTGATTTGCCTGTGCATTATGTAACAGCATATCAGGGCCTATGTCGTTTGCAGTTGGACTCAACTTATACACAAGTACATACAGTATGTTAATTTGTCATAGGTTTCGAACAAGATGCAAACTGTATCTGCTAAATGAAGAAAATATACTGGAAATGAGTCACAGAGAAGAAGCTAAGTTCATAGAAAATTTTCAACACATAATTTACATCATGTCAAGTTTTTCTTGTTGCATCATGAATCTCAACTAGTCAATTATCCATCATCATCATCATAATGAAATATCTCAATCATAATCAAGGTAATATGTAGAGCAAGTATAATAATTCCTGATAATACCTTGGTGATGTTCTTACCTCTGGCTTACAGCTGTCCACAATCTGGGCCTGTGTTAGCAGAGAGAAGGTTGTATCAAATTGGTTGATGCCAGGGTCAGATATACATCCACTTTCACTAGGATCAATCAGTGGTATTCTAATGAAAATAATTGTAAATAGATGGTAGAAATAAGAAGCAAATTCCATGAATTGATGTCCTCCACTTTTGTGCAGGAAGTGGGGGATGGGTGTAGTTTGGAAAGGAAGGGCTTGATGATGATGGTAGCGTAGTAAATAAATTAAAGTACATTTGTAAAGGAAGACACTAATGGTGAAACTCTCAACAATTGTGGATCAATGGAAAACAAATATTTGTTTTTGTTATTTATTTTAGTTCATTCACTTAAAGAATAGGAGTATCATTTCTAAATGTTTGAAAGAATGTGATTGATGCATATAAACATCTATCAAAATAATATGGTGATCTATGCAGGGGAGCAGAAAGATGTTAGCTGGGCATTTTGGGGATCTTTGTTGAAGTCTCAAAGAATGATAGAATTCACAAATGCACAGCAGTACTACTGTATTGTTGTATCATGATAGATCATTGACTTTGGAATTTCTACTTCCCCTGATGCAGGTACTTGGAAAAACTAAGATGGAAACACCAGCAAAATCGACCAATGAATTTTTAGGAGGTTAAATCAATAACTCATGGCATCCGAGTTAACCTCACCCTTACTAACACCAGTGAAATGCAATAACAATTACGAGGAATATAGTGCAGAAAGTAAAGAAAATTGGGCTAACAACCAGCGGTTAAGACTCCACTAAATAATTATGCAGAATTCTGATAATCAATCAAAGCCAAGCTCTCATCAATAGTTAGCTGTCTATCTAAGATGGCTTCAATCCATTTGTAATCATATATACAGGAGTTGCTCTGTGAAAATGAAAGTGGGTGGGTCCAACAATCAGGGGTTATAACTCTGCTAAACACAGAATGCTAACAATCAAAATCAGCCAAGGTCATATCAATATAAAGTTGCCAAATATGCAACAATAATTAAGGGAGTTACTGAGCAGAAATGTGGCATGGATGGACAGGTAGACACAATTTTCACATGTCAAATTATCATTATAATAGATAAACCTTTTCAAAGTAGTTCAGTTGCTATAGCCATGATAAATGCACCTAATCATATGCTTATAATTTGCTTTTAGAAAAAAATTTTTTTTTAATGCTACTCTGATTAAATCAAATTTTAATTTAGCAGTAAAAATGACAAGTAAATTAGTAAAAGTATGACAACATGGATTTGTGACATGGTGAAACCCATCTAGGTGTCTACCAATCAGTTAACTATGCTGCCCGACTTCTAGCATAATAATAAGATCCTTTGCATACAGCTTGAAATCAGTCTGATTAGCAGTCCACTGAACTTCTGAAAAGATGATTTACTGAGAAATGATGCCAGGTTTTTGGAATTTGGCAATTCATCTGTCAATCATTCCTTGACTGCAACACAGAGATGTTGCTCATTCAAAAATTACATTGTTGGTGAAACAATTAGGGAATGGAAACAGGGTAATGGAATCACCTGTACTAATAAGACAATAACAGTTTAAAAAATAAAGACAGCCACATAGGCAGGTGAAAGGGTTTTATTTTCAATGCTCCAACAAAAAAAATGAACAGTTGTTGAGATCTTCCAAAAGTTTCACTGTATTCCTACTTGTAAGTAAATTTTGAAGCGAATTTTAATTTGGCTTTCTTTATTTTATTTGCAAAACAATCAGAACACACTAATAACAATAAAAAAATGAACACTCTGCATCCCCAACTCAATCCAACAGTTTCATGGACTTTTCACTGATTATGAAATTGGGGAACAATTCTCAAAAATAGTCATCCTAAATTCAACAACTATTTTTCAAAATCACATGCATTTTTATGAACAATCACAGCTTGGATTTTATAGAAAATACAAGTTAAGCAATAACTAAAACAAATCAAAACACATATGAAGTAGAGCAGGTCAAATAATTTCTTTGATACATAGTGTATCCACAACTGAATCAATACAAATAGCTTCATGTTTCTTTAACCAATTATGAAATTGGGGTGAATTTCAAAATATATATCATGTAAATTTTTAACAGAATTGATTCTATGGAAAATATCAGTTCTGTAGTCATTAAAAGAAATCAACATGTGTATAAAGTGTATTAGGTCAAATAATTTGTTTTATAACTGCTGTACAGTTCTCAATATTAGAAGAAATAACATTAAACATGACTAATATTATTATGATTGATATTCTTAGCAAAAAATTTTAAAGGACAATATTCTCTTGTCAATAAGAATAGTTAATTCAGAGAAAAAAATGTGATTATGAAGTATTTTGTGAGGAGTAACAGTTTTATTTTGGAGGGAATAATATCAACTACATAACGATGTAACAAAAAAAAACATTACAACATTTTCAAATTTGATGTTCAGCTTTTTAAATATAATTTCTTTTATTTTCAAGCACTCAAACTTTTTCTCCAATAAAACCATTGTAAAGTACCTCTCCATCTTGTTTTTTGCACCAGGATTCTCATCAAGTGATGACAACTCCACCTGTGTCAAAAATCGGACCTAAAATAAACAGAACATGGATCAACTTTATGTATCAATTTGGATAATCACTTTGGTACAATACTGCATGACCTATTACAGAGTACAGAATATTCTGTTGGTATAGTGGTAACTGGGTCTTTGAATTTTATAACAAATAATTGCATCATAAACTAATTAATCAATAGTGAAACTTGTTTATAATGGACACTCTGGGAACCCCTACAAACTGTTTATGAACCGGTTTCATTCATATAGAGTAATAGAAAAACTAAGAAAAAAACAAATGAATGTTGTCCTTTGTAAGCAAGTGTTCCCTGTATATGTCCTCCAAAACAGGATTCAGTGTGCATTGATAAGGAACAGTTTAAAAGGCTTGAGTAAATCTATTCTTTCAAAATTTTAAATAATGAAATAAGATGACCCAATTATACTTAATATGGACTTTCATATGAGTAAAGATTAAACTAACGAGGTCCAGTTATACTTAATCTCAACTTTCATATGATCAAAGTTAAACTGTGGTCCAATTACACTTAATCTGGACTTTCATACGTGTAATGATTAAACTGATGAGGTCCAATTACACTTAATTTGGACTTTCATATGAGCAAAGATCAAACTGATGAGATCCAATTATACTTAATCAGGACTTTCATTGGAGTGAAGATTAGACATAACTTAGGCAGAGCATCATGAAGTTTTCCTCTGTAATTTAGAACAAAAAATGCAACCTCTTACCAAAATATTAAGATAAAGTAATCCATGCATGGTGCAATTTTTAATTTCATTATAATTGCTTAAACAGTGGACTATTGTATAATCTCTTTTCTTTTGTGCAACATATAAGCTCCTTGTTTAAATTATCTGATAAACTCTAAAAATATGGAATAGAAAATGTTGAGGACAACAGTTGCTTCTGTTTATATAAGCTACTAACAGGTTTTCTGCAACCATGTTTGAAAACAATAAGCAAGCATATTTTATGTTCAAGCAGAAAAAAAATATAACGAAAAGATTTAATTGTTGTGAGAGAGGCATTCTTGTCAGATGTTTAAAATTTTAATGCATATATTAAAAAATTACTCATCAAGTGTAACAAAAGTAGGACTAAGAAAACAATGTTTGAAACTAATGAAGAAATACCCAGACAATGAAAGTCTTAAAACTCATTTCTTAAAGCAATGAAGAAACTGAGAACTTAAAAAAAAACAACAACAAGTGGGACAAAGCATATAAACCACATAATGATCACAGCTATTTGGATCTTTCCAAACCTGAACCAGAAGTGCATTGGTTCTTATGGCTTTTCAAATTAGGGCATAAAAGCTCATGCAGGTGATATGAAAATTAAATCAGATGGCTTT